>PISX010023918.1:0-31145 GCA_004024625.1 Mellivora capensis | reverse complement strand
AGGGAGACAAACCATAAGTGACTCTTAATCTCACAAAACAAACTGAGGGTTGCTGGGGGGAGGGGGCCGGGAAAGGTGGGTGGGGTAATGGACACTGGGGAGGGTATGTGCTATGGTTAGTGCTGTGAAGTGTGTAAACCTGGCGATTCACAGACATGTACCCCTGGGGATAAAAATTTGTTTATAAAAAATAAAAATTTTAAAAAAATAATAAAATAAAATAAAATAAAATAATACTTCAAAATTACATTTATAGAATCCTAAGTAGCTCTCTAAAATATTACTTTATTATACCCCAACTAACTTTTTTTCAAAATTGGGGTACTCCTGAAATGTCTATGGTATTGTTAAAAATACTTTTTATTTTATTTTTCAGTGTTCCAAGATTCATTGTTTATGCACCACACCCAGTGCTTCATGCAATACGTGCCCTCCTTAATACCCACCATCAGGCTCACCCAACCCCCCACCCTCCTCCCCTCCAAAGTCCTCAGTTTGTTTCTCTGTCATTTTGAAAACAAATTATGGAATATATTTACAAGAAAAGCTTCCTGAGCATGCAAAAGTTAACTAAAGAGAATCCAAGGTCTGGATCAAACCCTCACAACAAAGGCTGACGTTACAAGTTTGGAATTTTTGCCTGGTTTACAGCAAGTTTGCTTTTGACTTCTAGAGAATCACATTTGTTTATGAGCTTCTGAGCTTCAAACTGACCCTAAGCAAATGCTTATCAACTCTGTCATGGCACCTTTGGTTAAGAAAGATCTGTGTAAAGGGCACATGGGGGGCTCAGTTGATTAAGTGACTGCCTTCGTCTCAAGTCATGATCCCAGAATCCTGGGATGGAGTCCCACGTCGGGCTCCCAGCTCCGTGAGGAGTCTGCTTTTTCCTCTGACCTTCTCCCCTCTCATGCTCTCTCAAACTCTCTCTCAAATAAATAAATATTTTTTTAAAAAAAAGGATCTGTGTAAATATTCAGGGCCAATCTCCATATATTAGGAGAAAATTAGCACCTACATCTTACCTCCAATACCAGCTCCAGACACAAACTAAATAAAAATTTTAATAACAACAGTAATTCTCCATTAATTCTCCATTTATGCAGCCTTCTGCTTGGAATAAATCTCTTAAATAGCCACATTCTTTTCTAGGGAAGCACAGGTTCACAGAGACTTGTTGTAACAGTTCCTCCAGGCAATTCTCAACCTTGTCTGACAAGAGAATGAAATGATGTGACTAAGTGTGACCCACAACAATTCACTGTATCCCCTTTACGGGCCAAATACTTCAAACAGGAATTGCTTTATGATCCAGACTGGCTACCCAGATATGACACTCTGCCATCAAAACAAATCTGGAAGCTTATCAAGTACAGAATGTTTTAAAGCTGCAGCTGGATAATGGGTAGATTCATGCATTTATTTATTCATTTATTTTTGAAGACAGAAGAAATTCCAATTAGAAAGAGTACACCAAAGTTAAGGGGGGAAAAGGGGACCTTAGGGAGAGCCATTTATGGAGGTGATACAGATGGCTGAACAGAAAACAAATTAATATCAATGATTAAGAGTGAAACTTAGTATTAAAAGTCTAAGGACTCAAATCCCCAAATCCTATCCTAAAGTCAAAGTACGACTTTCCCAGAAGAGTGTTCCCTAAGGAATTATGGACAAATACTGTATTTATATTTTTATGAATGTAGCCAAAATAAAAACATTACAAGAACCCAAATCCTCTAAAACATTACTAAATCCAAGTAGTGTAACTATATTTATAGAAAAAATAAAGACATATATGTATATAAATGCATATACATATTATGTGTAGAATAAAGATTATACAGTTAGAATTTCAGTTTAGAAAAGGATCATACTGTTAATTCATTGGCAAGTCTCCCACCCAATGAGAGATTAACTGGAGAAAAAACCAAAGCCTGGAGACCAAAAAAAAAAAAAAAAAACCCTCCTTGAAATTATAAATATATCTAAGGAATACGTAAAACTTCAAAATTTCCAGGCATTTCACTTGGATACCCTAAGACAGACTTCCCACTTCCCATTTAGTGTTTTTATGTAATCATTCAAAAAATATTGATAAAAGGGCTGCTGTGTGCCTAGTTCAGCATCATTCACTTTATCCCTACTTTCAGAAGTGCCAGGATTCACCTTCATTCCCGGAGGAGGGTGTGTCTCTGGAATTGGTCTCTTCCCCAAAGATGAAATCCTGCAGGGCCACTTGGAAGTCATGGAGGAACTAGCAACTGAAGCAGGAATGCAGAGTGCTGTTGTCTCACAAGTGTATTACAAACTCTTTTGTTTCTGGGATTAAAAGAGAAAATGGTGGACTTCTGCTGTGTGGATCCCAGAGAGGAAAAGGAAAAAC
The DNA here is from genome assembly GCA_004024625.1 of Mellivora capensis. Taxonomy (NCBI): domain Eukaryota; kingdom Metazoa; phylum Chordata; class Mammalia; order Carnivora; family Mustelidae; genus Mellivora; species Mellivora capensis. Next base: position 28,762 of record PISX010023918.1, on the reverse strand, counting down.
CACAGCTCTGTTCTGGGAGGAGCTGGCATTGTGGAGAATGACTGTGATAAAAACAGGCATCTGATCTGAAGAATTGACTTCTTTGGATCATAAACTAGAATTCCTTGGAACCTAACTCAGAACCAAGAGAATGAGATAGTGCTCTCTTAAAGACTCGCGGTCTTGGATGATCCTCCCTGGGAGATTCTGGACCAGCAGAGGATAAGCAGCTCCTTTCATACCATACAGTCTATGTCCACACAAGCACATTTGGCAGCAGGAAGTAAAGGCAAGTTTGACTGCTGGAACTGCAGGTTCTCACCCGCTTGCTCAGATATGGGAGTCGACAATCTCCCCTCTTTCATACTGCATAAGCTCCTGGGGTTCTTGGCTAGGTCAAAAGGTGGGGGGAGGGAGCCCTAAGTGGAAATTAGTAGACTTATGTTAATCTGGTGAATGAGGACTGGAGCTAGGTTTCCTCTGGATGACATTTGCAACCTGAGTTTGTGAAGCCAGTCAAACTCAGCATTCACACATTCCTGTGTTAACCTACTTCTCAAGTCATCTCAGACTTTATGAAGCAGTGTGTAATAACAAATGAACACTTGACTGGGAATCAGAAAGCCTGTGTAGTAATAATAGCTCTGCTTTTAAGTAGCTATGGGACTTTGAGAAAGCTTCAACTCAAATTCTTTAGTTACAAGTATTTGGACCACATGTTCAACAGGCCCTTATCAGTCTATAATCTTATGAATTCAATTTTAAAATACTTTATTAAAAAAAACTCTTGCAATGATCCATTAGCCTAGCTGAAATATACCACCATCAGCTCAAGAAAATATGAGTTTTCTCCAGAATATAAACTCTTTATAATGATTTAGCTTGGGTTAGAGAAAAATCAATACCAAGGTTGGACAGGCTAGAGAGTTAATAAAAATAATTACACTCATTATTATTAAATATTTTTTAATATGTTTGTACTACTTCAGGTGCTGTTTTATTTCATCAACTTTATAAAATGTGTGTTGCTTTACAGATGAGGAAATTGAGGCTCAAAGAGTTAAATAATTTGTCAACATCATAGCTCATATGTAGAAAATATAGGTTTCAAATGCAGTTCTTCCTGTTGTTGAACCTGGAGCACTTTAGCACTGCCTTTCAGGGAATAAATTGGACTCTGTTCAAGTGACATCATCTTTTTTCAGTCTCCACCAATATGCTCAAAAATCAATGTTGGTTAATTTCACATTAACAAAAAGTGAGAACTCCAAGGCCAGACAAAATACAAAAATCCACCATACGTTTTAGATGGATAGACCTTACTTTTGATATTTTTTAAAAAGATTTTATTTATTTGAAAGAGCATGCACAAGCAGGGGGAGGGGCAAAGGGAGAAGAATAGGGATAAGCAGACTCCAGGCTGAGCAGATAGCCTAACCCTGGGCTCTATCCCAGGATCCTGATCTCATTACCCAACCCCAAGTCAGACACTTAACCAACTGAGTCACCCAGGCACCCCACTTTTGGCATTTCTACCATAAGAAAGCTCCAGATTGTTACCTACTTGGATTCTGCATAGCAGTTGGATCATATTTTCCCATTATAAGGTGTTATTAATAATATATATCAAAATGTTATTGACAAGTAGAAATAGTCAAGGAAAAACAGTAATTTCAAGTCTTGAGGTAAGTTGTAGTTTTCAAATTATACCAAGCTAAGGGCACCTGGGTGGCTTAGTTAAATAACCAATTCTTGATTTTCACTCAGGTCATGATCTCAGGGTCATGAGATCTCTGGTGTTGGGCTCCGTGCTCAGCTGGGAGCCTGCTTGAGTTTCTCTCCCTCTGCCCCTCCCCCTATTCATGCACACACTCTCCCCGCATCACACCCGGTCAGATTCTACCAAACTCTTTCTATGCATGTTGTTTCTATCTAATTGTGAAACCATTCTCACCCAAATAAATTATAGTCACTTAAAGAGGAGCCAAAACTTTAAACAGCATATATGAAAATAGTAGTGAAATTGTGTCACTTATTGAAAACAAACAAAACCTGTTTGAAAAATGCAAATGCTTGGCTAATTGAGCTCTAAGATACTTTCCAATTGCTTGAAACTCAAGCTCCTTTGTTTTTCTAACCTGAACTGTACGATTACGTGTTCTGACAATAAATGGATCATTTTTTTTTCCTTCGTATTTTATCAAAGAGAATAATGTTGAAATTGCTTTCACAGTTATAACCCTCCCAAGCCTAAGGAACATACTAAAGAAAATATTGAGAGATGATATATTATGCAGAAGAAGATGCCAGATATCTTCCCTTCTGAGTTCCGAAATTCTCATAAAAATACATTATGCAAAATAAATCTTGCAGTGTAAATTATCTGTTAGCAAATGATATTCTTCAGTTTCATTTCTAAATTATCCAAAATGAATTATGATTTCATATTGAACTGTCAACATGAAATTCCACCAGCTGAAATATAGACTGGATTTTGAGAAGAAAATATGAAGTGGTAAAAGTCAGGTTTCTTTTATACCCCTCCAGTTTAAGACCGCATTCACATACACTCACTAGATTGTGAAAGACTGACTGAGTTTTAAACAATATTTTAAGGTTGTTTTATTTTATGGTGTGACAATTTGTGCAAAACTTAAAGGTACTAATATTCTCTTTAAGAAAAGAGTAAATATCAATAGTTCTAATAAAATGTACTAAGTAGATCCAGAGTTCTTTTTATTCACTCTACAAAGCTGTGCAAGGTCATGGTATCTTTGAAAAGCAAAGTTATGATTCAGTGTTACCAATAATGTGCAACTGATTAAAATGAAATTATTGGATTCTAAGCATGGGATGTATCACTATGACATTTCCCATTAATCTTTTTTTAGCTTTGAGATGAAACTATGAAGGAGTCTTCCGGTCCAAGATAACCAGGTTGACACCCCATTTACCATGAAGACAAACATATTGCTATCATCAACGCAACATAAGCACCAATGCCAATCTGAGAAGGATTTCCGTTTTTGAGGCTATTCATGTGAGCAGAAAGGTAAAAGAAGGTTGAATTAATGAGCCAACTTTCCCTAATTAAATGCCTGTTGTCACAAAACAACTAATAAAAAGTTATATAGGAGTAAGCATATCACCCCATCAAAATACAGTAATTCTCTCCCCACAGCTCCAGATACATATATATCCAACTGCATATTTTTCATACTTTATAAGCTTGTCAAAATTAATCTGTAAAACTCAGGTTTTCATTTTCTTTTGTTATGTTTGTTCCTTCCCCAGGGTTACTTATGTCAATAAATGGCACATGACCCACTCTGTTGCTCAAGTCAAAAACCCAGGTGCCATCTTTGATTTCATGCTTTCTTATACACAACATCAAATCTATCATGTCCTATTGGCTTTATCTACAAAAACCACTTTGAATATTTTCATTTTTTTTATTTTATTACTGTCATTCTTATCCACCATCATCTCTGACCTGGACAACTGAAATACTTTAACAGGTTCCCCCACACACATCCTGATCGTCTCATCTCCAGTAGCAACCAGAGTAATCTTATTTATTAATAAAATGGTAAGCCACAGAATTGCTTTAAAAGCCTTAGGTGGCTTCCTGGTACTCCTGGAATTACTCTATCTCCACCCCGGCCCCTACCCCCAGACAACCAGTAATCCATAATTGATTTTTTCTTTCTTATGGTAGGAGGAAACTAAGGACTCAAAGTCCTGACTAAAAGACTCAAAGTTTGAGAAAGTTAAGTCAACCACTAAAGACCCACCATGCTCTATGTTGAGCTTCAGTTCTTGAAAAAGCAAGGAAATTATGGATGATTTCCTGATTTAAAAACACTACCTAGAGAAAGTATGACAAAATCTTTCCACTAGCTGTGTATATGTTCATAGAAATAAGAAAGAGAGAAGACTTCAGAGGACCTTAAACATAGAATATCTGTGGGGGAAAAGATCCTAATCCCTCAAGTATCATTCCAGGTCCATTTTCAGATTCAAATCTTGATCTTGACACTTTTTTTCTACCTTTATCCATCTGAACTACACCAACCTACATAATATCTAGAAGATTATTAGAAGGCAATCACCTGATTTCTACAAGTCTAAGGAAAAGAGAATAGATTCTAGAAACAAAAACGCAAGTGACTTGGGCCAGGGCCACAGGCATAAGCTCGTGATAGGACAATCCCTATTTAGGGCAAGATATGTAGAGATGGCACCAGAGCTAACAAATCGAGATATTTGTATCCAGGGCTCCTGGGTGACTCAGTTGGTTAAGTGACTGCCTTCAGTTCAGATCATGATCCCAGAGCTCCAGGATGGAGTCCCACTTGGGGCTCCTTGCTCAGCAGGGAGTTTGTTTCTCTCTCTGACCCTCCTCCCTCTCGTGCTCTCTTTCTCTCTCAAATAAAATCTTAAAAAAAAAAAAAAGATTTTTATATCCAAATATTCCCATGTACAGTCCCGCTGGCCATCTCATTCAAAATATTCCCTAATAAATATTTCATCAAGGCTTCTGAACACAAATGCTCCTTCTGGTGAGGCTACATAAACAAATGCAAAGTCAGTGTTTTGTAGTCACTTCTTTTGGCCATTTTGGCCTTCCTGATATCAGAATTTTTCCCCCTTTGTATAAAGTTGGAGGAGAGAAGGTTTTTCAGTAACTCCTCAAATGTCAAAGCTACAGAAGCCTCAAATATATCAAGTGAGTAGGCTTATTTACCATGTCAAACAATGAATTTATCATCTGTCTACGACAAGGGGATTTTAAGCCTCTGGGTACTAAAACTGCTTTGCTCTACAAGAGTCAAGATAACTACTAAATTAATTTAGTTTAATTTTCTCTCTCATGAATATTTTATAAGTCCTTTTTTAGAACATCTAGATTTTCAAGTACATTTTCTTATTAAACCCACACTAACTTTAATTTTAAAAAATTTTAAGATCAAATGTATATGTCATTTAAATGTCTTTCCTGTCATAATCTCATCTGCAGTACAAATAGAAGTGGCCATGGTTTAATGTCATCTGTCACATCAGTGAAGTCTACATAAGGAGCATTGCCTTTTTGAAATGTAAAAAATTTAGGTCTCTATATTGTGATTACCAAGTACAGATTCCTTTAAAGAAAACTTCCGACTTAAATGGACAGAGCCGATCTCATTGGAAAATTTGTATTAGTTATTTTAAAACTCAATTATATTGTACTTCCAAAGCACAATGTGCATAAGTTCACAAAATGTTGTGGATTATGAAATAATTTAAAGTCTCATTTTTGAACCAAATACTGTTCAAACATACCACATATTTTACATTAATGAAGTTGAATTAAACAAATACAAGTCTTCTGAGTCTGGGAGAGGAAAATATAGACCATGAAATTAAATCCATGTTTTTCAGCTGGAGACACTGTTACCTCAACCCCTCCTACTCTCCGTTGCCCCTCAACTTGATCCCTCCCCCACTTCCCCTACCTCAGCCTCCTCCCAGGAGAACTTTTGCTAATGTCTGGAGATTTTTTTTTTTTTGATCATCACAATTACGACAAAGGAGGGGTAGTTTGATGCTAATATTTCTAGGTAGAGGATAAAGATACTGATAAATATCACACAATACACAGGACACCTCCCCACAACCAAGAATTACCTGCTCCAAAATGTCAACAGTGGTTGAGAACACCTGAATTACACAAATCAGGAGAACCGAACTAAGGAGGAGGGAGAGAAGTATTTCCTCATAAAGAGACCACTCTTGAAAGAGCTCCACAAATGGCCTTAGCTACATAAAGCCAGAACTCAATTTCAAATTTATGAATCCAGAATAAGATACCAAGGATTGAGATAATACGATGAAAATTGTAAGGAAAAATAAAAATTGACAATCACATTCACAAACATTTCAACTCCACAAAAGACCTGAAATGTAAAAAAGGCACCCCCATCATCACCATCATGGTCATCTTTCCCATGTAATGGTTGAGGAAACTAAGCCTGACAGAAGCTAATAGGCTTGCCCACGTCACTCAGAAAAATCACAGTAAAGATGTACACCTAAATTTTGTGACTCCACATTCAGTGCTTTCTTCATTTATCATGTATATTTCTATCACACCTCTCCCAAAATAAAACATAACGAAACCTACAGTGTATGTGGCACTTTGTACCCTGGGATATGTGAAGCAGTGAGAGTGAAAGAAAGGATTTTAGAAATGGTAATGGCAGGCACCTGAGTGGCTCAGTGGGTTAAGCCTCTGCTTTCGGCTCAGGTCATGATCCCAGGGTCCTGGGATCCAGCCCCACATCAGGCTCTCTGCTCAGCGGGGAGCCTGCTTCCCCCAACCCCCACCCTGCCTCTCTGCCTACTTGTGATCTCTGTCTGTCAAATAAATAAATAAAATCTTAAAGAGAAAGGAAGAAATGGTAATGGCAGGGTGTATACACTGGCTTCTTTCAGGTTTGCAACAAGACCCAAGAACTTTTACAATCCCTTAAAATTCTACCACAAATGAGCACACAAGGTGTCTCTGATGGCAGGGGCTCTAAAAGGTAAACAAGTCCCATCGTCAGTCCCAAAGCAAAGCATCATCAAAATGACATAACAATGTCTATTCACCCTCAAGATATTAAAATCATCACTGACTCCGGGTGCAGAAATATTTTTGCAGCTCCACATATATGTTCACTACCTTAAACCCACTGAAGGAAGGTTGTTGGATAAACAGAGCAAAGAACAGATCTGGCTTCTGAAGCCTTTAGGAAATCACACAAGGGGAACTAGAATAAGCAGTTCTTTCTAGACCAGGCTGTTTCCCTACATTACATGTCGCTTTGTATTTTAAACTTTCTGTATTTTGATTTTTTCACTGGTAAACTGAAAAATAGCTACTACTTAGATGTGGTTGTACAAATGAAATGAGAGAGATTTACAAAATGCATCTTGATTTTTTTAAAAGCCAATAAATAGATACACAATGTCATTACTCACTGTTAACTCTATGCCTTTATTATTGATGCTGTTTCTACTAGCGTATCCCCTAAAACAGGGGCTCAAGTTACTGGTAAAAAGAGTATTGTTCAAACTTTAAACCAGTTCAAATGGGCTTCGCCAAGAATAATAGTTTTAAAACTGTCCTGTAAAATACTGTGAGAAGCAGCTGAGAAAAATGGGTTATATCCGACAGAGGGGGATACATTTACATGAACACCTCATTGAGGGCAACCCTTGTAACAGACCCTGTCAATCTTTGTAACAACTATTCTTTAGCTAACAGACCTTTAACTTCATTTTGGCAATATACTCAGCTCTGTGATGTGAATGGACTGGTCTAAGCCATCACCGCAATCCCATTTCCCTTAAAGATCAGCATGTAACCTAGACCTGACCAATGATCTATAAAGAAAAATCTACTGGATGGAGGAGGTTCTTGTGACATGCTATCCTCTATGATTTAAAAAGAGAGAGAAAGAGAGATGCAAATGAAGACAGCTTTTTGCTTCCTTCCATGTTCCCTATTTTGATAATACTGGTATACTGAAATGTCTGGAACCAGAGCAGCCATCTGTCAACCATGAGGCAAACCACTTGAGTTCCAAAGCTAACATCGTGAGAATAGCAGAGGGGGAGGATGAAAAGAGAATGAGTCCTAGATGACATTATTTCCTGCCCTGAAACCACTGAATTCCAATGGGTTGTTAAGTGTACCCTAAATGTTCTCTTGTTTTAAGCTAATGTTTGTCAGGTTTTCAGTTATTTGTAGCTTAAGTATCTTAACTCATACACCCACATGCCAATTCTACTTGTGCCCTCTAAAGATCTACTTGCTGGGAGCATCTGCCTTTGGCTCAGGTCATGATCCCTGCCTGGGTCCTGGGATCAAGTCCCGAATTCCGTTCCCTGCTCAGTGGGGAGCCTGCTTCTCCCTCTCCTCCCTGCTCCTGCTTTTTGCTATTATCTGTCTCTCTCTCTCTCTCTCTCAAATTTTTAAAAAATCTTTAAAGAATATATATATGTTTGCCTGTTGTCATAAAATGTAGCATATTTCCATTCCTTTATTTTAAAAATCACATTTTTTTTAATGGAAGAAAGACGACCTCAGACAAAAGGCACTGGAAAAGTAACATCCTCTTCTACTTCATGGATCCAAAAAACATGGCATTATTTTTCTCACTTCTGTTCTCTGCTAATACAGATTCCTCAGCTGGGAAAGCCCCTTTCTTCTCTATCTAGCTGCTCTATTTCTAATCATTCTCTGACTGCTAGCTGAAGACCTGCTTCTGTGAAGGCTTCTCCCAAGCAGAATTAGACAAATTCAACTTTGGGTTCCTACAGAAGTTAAACCGGTCCATTTTTTTGTTTCATTTTGTTTTACTAGCAAGAAACAGAATACTGGCTCAAGGAAAATGGTGAACTGGAGGCTTCCTGGACTATTAGGAACAAGAAAAGAACTAGCTTAAGTCAAGGGCTCAAATGAGGTGGTTGGGAGGCCAACATATTTTCATCTCTCCTTGGTCCTGTGCATGGTGTTAGTCCACTCTTAGGAGCTTTTTTTTTTTTTTTTTTTTAATTTTATGTGCAAAGATGGATTTTGGAAATTTAAGGTCTGATTCCTCCTCCCAGATGCTTTAACAGAAAAGTAAATATTTCTCTATAATCTCACCAAAAGTCTTGGGACTTAACTCTTGTCGGCCTGTCTGGAGTCCTGTGCTCATGGCATAGCCACAGGTATGGATACACTGATTAGTACTGAAGCTGCAGGTAGGCACCATCCCACACAAACCCAATGGACTGAGGAACAACAACAATTCCTCAGATGAATTTCGGAAAATGGGAAAATGATAAAGATAGGAAGGAACCACGTCTACTACACCACAACACCTTTCATATACCACCCCATTATCCCCTATCCATTAGAAAATAAAAAGATGTTGATCGTTGGGTTTTTTTTTTTTCCAGGCACCATTGGTTCTCTCTCCACTAAGCTGCACTCCTCAAGGCCAAGGACAAGGTCTTATTCAAGGCATCTGGTGTTGCTATTGTCTCTTTGATTATTTGTCACCTCACACTAAACTATGAAATCCTCAAAAACTGGGCCTTTATCTTATTCCTCTTTCCATTTTCAAAACCTCCTACGGTGCCAGCTGGGCACATACTATTCACTCAGTAAGTTTTTATTGAATGAGTATATTAACACTCCAATCTGAGTTGAAGTAATCGTAAGTGTACTCACCGTGTTAATTCTAAGTAATGCCCAATATGCATTTTGCAGCTTTTGCAGGCTGTTAGCAAAAAGGGATATTCTGTACAGAAGGAAATGAAATGACTAAGCACAGTTTCAAGTGGCCACCCACGTAGAGACGAGAGAGGAAGTGGAGATATCACAGATGTACAGTTGTGTTGCTACTAACTTTAGCCCGAGTCACATACTGAACAGGGGAAACACTTCAAATATCGAAGGTGATGGGGCAGGCAAAGAGTGCTTTCAAAAGGATGTTGTAACCACTCTTCAAAAACAAAGAGGATCTTAACTCTCTAGAGAATGTAGGTCACATATTGAACAAAAATAGAAATCTAAGCTCTCTGGACAAAGCTAGAGGCAAGAAGCCAAAACATGAACATAAAAACCACTCTCACTAACTTAAGTAAGCAGGAGGAAAAAGCATCACTTGGACCTGGTTCCAGGCCAACCACAGGTCCCAAGGCCTCATTCCACCAGGAAATGCCCCTGATATGTTCACCAACAGTTCAAGTATGAAGCAGCCGCCAGAGAGAGACATCTAACCGAACTCTACGTAGAGATCAAGATTAACATTAACATTCCAAACACAAAAGCCAGACTAAAGAATAGACCTGTCAAGATTTCAGAAACACTGAGAAAGGGCCAATGCAGAAAAATAACTGAAAAAAAATCTCAATAACTGAAAAAAAAAAAACACTGAAAAAAATAATTATTTAGGCTTGTTGTCTTATATTTGCATATTCACATGCTTTTTGCATATTTCAACAGCTACTTTTCTGGCAAAGGTTTTTGTTGTAATGTTGAGAGATGTAGAATAGCATGTCTTGGAACATTTGTAATCATTTAAATCCTTTAAAAATTAAAAAAAAATATCTATCAAGTAACCAAACTAATCTTTGACTCAAAGGCTTGGGGATTAGAACCCATTACTTTTCCTATGTCTTCTCTAAGTTATTTAAAAAGAAGTCAAGCAGAGAGAGTCAGTTATCATATGGTTTCACTTATTTGCAGAGCATAACAAATAACACGGAGGACATGGGGAGATGGAGAGGAGAAGGGAGTTGAGGGAAATTGGGGGGGGAGATGAACCATGAGAGACTACGGACTCTGAAAAACCACCTGAGGGTTTTGAAGGGGCGGAGGGTGGGAGGTTGGGGGAGCCTGGTGGTGGGTATCATGGAGGGCACGCATTGCATGGAGCACTGGGTGTGTTGTAAAACTATGAATTCTGTTACGCTGAAAAGAAATGAAGTTAGAAGACAAAAAAAAAAGTTAGAAGACACATGTATGAGAATATTATTGGTCTGTACATGAAACGTAAAGAGTTAATTCATGAAATTAATATCTATAATGAGGAAGAATTATATTAATAGATTTTATATATGATTAAAATAAGGAAAAAACAGATGAATATAGGAGAAGGGGAAAAAAGAGAGAGATGGAAGCAAATCATGAATCTCTTAACTATAGGGGCACCTGGGTTGCTCAGTGGGTTAAGCCTCTGCCTTCAGCTCGGGTCATGACCTCAGGGTCCTGGGATCAAGTCCCGCATCAGGCTCTTTGCTCAGCAGGGAGCCTGCTTCCCCCCTACTCTCTCTGCCTGCCTCTCTGCCTACTTGTGATCTCTATCAAATAAATAAATAAAACCTTTAAAAAAAAAGTCATAAGCAGTAAAAGATATATCATACAAATGAATCAAGAGTAGCTGATCCATGCCACCCAAAAATAAAAGTTAAAAAAAAATCACTATCCTTTTGCTTTTTCCAATCTTTATATTCAAACAATGTAATAGTTTCCATATACACTTTTGCTTTTGAGACACTCATAATGGCCCACCAGTCACTTAATCCATGACATTGCTTTTCTCTTTTGCCTCAAGTTTAGAATACATAACGAATTTAAAAATTGTCTTAATATTCCACTGGGAATAAACAAAAAGATGCATATATCCTGCAAAAGAAGGGTATACTCATCTGTACAGTTACATTGGCCTTTTTGGAGAAATTTTCCTTCCTAGCCTCTGGCGTCCCAGGATTCCACCTTCACTACAACTTCCTAAGGGCACATCAAAATGTCTGGAGGACACCCACCCCGTGGGCTCTCAGCGTGTCCGGCCCAGGACTCACTCCCGAGGGTGAGAGTGGACAAAAAAAAAACCACTGACACTTTCGTGTTCCTTCAGTTATTTTCCAAAAACTTTCCGCTTATGCCAATATTTTACACCTACAAGCTCAAAAAAGGCAGGGACCTTCAATATTTAGTTCACTTCACCAGTCATAAAACACCATACCAGAAATTTATAAGGATAACAGTACCCATTACATCAAAGTTTAGAACTGGAAAAAAACAAAAGCCACCTAAATAGTCATAAGTAGGAAACTAATGAACAGGTTCTGGTAGATCTGTATCATTTCTATGTGTAGATACGAAAAGATTTCCAAGGTTACATAGTAACGTTAAATTATAAAACTACCATATACATGCACAGCTCTGCATAAAAAATAGACATAAACACACATACTTGTATACACATGGAAATTATAAATGGATACACAAGTAGCTTTATCTTCAAAAGGGGTATGGAAGTGAAGGGTAAATTTCTACGAGCATTTGTTGCTATCATTTTAAAAGGTGGTTTTTTTTTTAAATTTTTGACAATAGATGACCTTACGTTGGGGAATAGATGAACTGTGATTTGTGTGGAATCTTATTAAATAAATAAAAAGAATGACTTAGAGTTTTAAGATGAGTGACAGCCACCCATAGATATCAGGTCCTAAGAGCCCGAAACTATATATATTACTTTATATGGGGAAAAAAGTCTTTGCAGGTAGAGTTAAGAATCTTGAGATGGGGAGATTATCCGGGATCATCCAGATGGGCCCTAAATGCAATCACATGTATCCTTGTAAGAGAGAGGCAGAAGGAGACATCTAGAAGAGGAGGCAGCCATGTGACCATGAAGGCAGAGACTGAGGTGATGCATTCACAAGTCAATGAATGCAACCAGATACCAGAAGCTGGAAGAAGAAGGAACAGATTCCCCTGAGAGCCTTCGGAGGGAGTTCAGCCCAGCTAACATCTTGTTTCAGTCCAGTGATCGGGATTTCAAACTTCTGACCTCTGTAACTGTGAGTGAATAAATTTGTGTTGTTTGTGATAATGTGTTACAGCAGCTTCAGGAAAGTAGCAGTGTTGCCATTTGATTTAGAGATATATTCTATTGGTGATATATTAGAAAGGTTTATAAGTGTAATAAATAAAATACAAATAAGTGAGGAAAGGAGAAAGGTAAAACCGAGAAAATTTTAAAACTAAAATAATGTATATGATATAAACCCATTCCTTCAAAATTATATATGCAGGTATGCATAAAGAGGTTTATAAATGGACTGCTGGGCACCTGGGTAGCTCAATCATTTAAGCTTCTGACACTTGACTAACCATTCAGGTCATGATCTCAGGGCCCTGGGATCAAGCCCCTCATCGGGCTCTGCTCAGCAGGGAGCCTGCCTCCCCCCACCCCCGACCCTGCCTGCCTCTCTGCCTACTTGTGATCTCTCTCTCTGTCAAATAAATAAATAAAATCTTTAAAAAAAATTTAAAAATTTAAAAAAAGAAACAAAGGAAAAAGAAAAGTCTTGGGGCAGCTAGGTAACTCAGTGAGTGAAGCGTCCAATTCTTGATTTCAGCTCAGGTTATGATCTCAGGGTCCTGAGTTTGAGCCCCACATCGGGCTCTGGGCTCACTGAGGAGCCTACTTAAGATTCTCTCTCTCCCTCTGCCCCTCACCTCCTGCTCATGCACATGAGAAAGACAGAAAGACCTTTGTGAGAATTGTCTTTTCCAAGGATAACTGCACAAAGGTCTCCCTTCTACACAGTTCTTACACTGTGCCATTAGCACTTCTCCATCATGAGATGGGGTCTATGTTCCCTCTTCCTGAATCTGAGAGGTCCTAGCACTATAGTGCTAGAATCAGTGCTGGGTCATAACAAGCTTCACCCTTACTCCTGCCTCCCTTTCTCAGGACTTGCACCTTGGGAGCACAGAACTGATGGGAAAGAGGTCCGGCAGCCCTTAAACTACCACATCAAGAGAGAAAGAGATGCCAAAGAGCCCCAGTGTCCCAGTCACAGTGGTGAGCCTATAAAACAGCATTCTGAGAAAGCCCCAATGTATATAGCATTTATTGATTTCCATGATGTGAATGCTCTCACCATGATCTATTTCAAGCAACCAAAAGTTTAAAAGTTGGCTCACTGAAGTCCTGAACATGTAACAATTGCCCCTACCAGGGTCCGGCCTCACCTCCCATTGCAATTCTTCCCAATCCCAATGCCAGGTCTGAGTGAAGTGAAATGACCTCAGTCCTGGCCATGGTCAGAGTGCAACTTGTTAGAAACTCCATGCTACGATGTCTGAGCTACTTCTGAATTCCTGGCCCAGAGAAAATGTGAGAGATAATTCATGATTAGTTGTTTGAAGCCAATGAGTTGGGGGATGACTGAGAGCAACCCCAGTAACTAGAACTCTTGCAGGTAAATGATGACAGTCACAGCCAGTGGCAAGGAACCCCACAGCCCTACTGATCATTCATGTGTGAGCCAGGTTAGACCAAGAATTACCTCTTGCAGGGAACCTTGAGCCTAACTATGAACATTCCTTCAGCCTACCTCCATGGGGTCTGAAGTGGGTGGGGTTTTTTTGTGTGTTTTTTTTAAAGATTTTATTTATTTATTTGACAGAGTTCATAAGTAGGCAGAGAAGCAGGCAGAGAGAGAGGAGGAAGCAGGCTCCCTGCTGAGCAGACAGCCCGATGTGGGGCTCGATCCCAGGACCCTGGGGATCATGACCTGAGCCGAAGGCAGAGGCTTTAACCCACTGAGCCACCCAGGCACCCCTGAAGTGGGTGTTTAATGCAAGGATACATCCTTGCCTCATTGTTTTTCATGAGGGTATCACTAGTTTGCCTGACAGCCAAAGCTCCTCTCTCAACTGCATATGTGTAATGGCTGTACTGCGCTCCAAAGATGGCTTTAGATCCATCCTAGCTTTCCTGTCCTACAGAACACGGAGACACTATCTCTAGGGAACTGCTGTTAGGAATTTTGATCTCCTTTCTCTGCTGAAGCATCCCTGAGCATTCCCCGTTCTTACAGCCTATGTTTCTCATTGTGCCAGAAAGACAGCAATTTGTTGATCATCACCCCATCACCCCCTCCAAGTCTCCAGGAAATGTCTATTTCCACATCGTGTGAAAACATGCAGATTTTTCTGTGCTCTTATCCATTATCCTGTGGTGGTAACAACAAAGAATGTGGAGCCAAAACATCCGAGTTTGATTCTTGGTTCTTCTATTTACTGACTATAACCTATACAATTTACTAATATCTTGGGGCCCCTAGTTAGCTCAGTTGGCAGAGTATGAGACGCTTAATCTCAGGGTCATGAGTTCAAGCCCCACATTGGGTGTGGAGCCTACTTAAAAATAAATTTATTAATCTCTTCATATTTGGTTTCCCCATCCATAAAGGAGAAATTAAAAATAGTACCTACATATAGAATCATTTATTAGGATTTAAGAAAATTATTAGCATATGCCAAACCCTTTTACCAGTGTCTGTGAAAATTTAGGGCTTAATAAATATGAGTTGTTTGTTTTCAGAGCACTCATAAAACTGAACCAAGGTATTCCAAGCAACTTTTAGGATGATGGTGGGGGGAGGGGGCAAAGTTTCCCATCTCAACCAAAAAAGTACTAGAGTATGCCTCAGCCCTAATAAAACTGTGAGAACATCATATCAAGGTTACATGTCCAGAAGTATCTGCCTACCTTCTCCACCTTCAAGGTCTGCCCCTGGATTATAAAGCTCTCTCACCATCTGCCACTTCCACAGATTATGACTTTGTAAGGTGCCAGCCAGAAGGCAAATTTGAAGTCTGGGAGACACAATCCATGAAATCATTTACGCTAATTAACCCTTTAGCTCCAATTATCTGACCAGATTGGCTATCTTCTCATAGTCATGTCTATTCATTTAACAAGCTCAATATAGGCCTAGCTCTGGGCTACAGATGTCAATTAGAGATGGGGCATGGTTTCCACCATTGGGGAGAACACACATCGAGTTACAGTACAAGGAAATCAAGGGGGGTTCGGAAGACAGAATATCATAAAGGGGAGGGGAGCTGATATAGAAAGAGTATTAAGGAATCCACACCCATCACAGGTATATTTGAGAGAGGCAGACAGGGCTGGGAAGAAATTCAAAACAATTTCTCTTTCAAAATTCTGTCCCTACATGAGCCCACAGGCTTCCAAATTTAAATTACTTTCCTGTCAAGTTCTGGGTTCCTAAAGCATGAAAATAACACAATGTAAAATGGTCACTGCATTACCCCGTTTCCATACTCCTGAGAAGAGCCAGGAATCGAGGAAGGGGAAGACTAGAAGCGTGAACTGACATTGGCAGGAGAGACCTTCAGATAGATCCTATGTCGAGAAAGTCAAGAGAAGTCAAACACCCTTCTATATAGGTGGAGAAACTTTCTGATATGTATTTGGGCTCACAATGGAACAAAAAGACCTCTAAAAGTGTACACTAGTAACAACGAGTGCCTGCGCCGCTACACACTCCATTCACGTGCTTCTCTCCCTTCTTCCTGAACCATTCTAGGAGGAATTCAGTATCTCCAATTCACGGAGAAGGGAAAGGAGTCCCAGAGAAGTTAAACTAATCACTCAAGGTCACAGCTGAAATTCTGCCAAGTAGAAACACTGAACCCAGTTATTCTATTTCCAATCCAATGTTCTTTTCTCTGCACCAGCTTCTTTACTCCCTAAAGGGTGATGAAAAGTCATTGATTTTATGTATTTTCAAAGTTCACCTATAAATTGCACAACTATGTAAAAATTCTGAATTCTGTTAAGGCAATATCCTTTAATCAAGATGGCAATGCAAGTATGTGTGTGTGTCATTTTTTTTCCTCCCCGTGCTAAAGATTCTTTTATGAGAGAGACTCCACTGCCAGTATCCATCGAATTGGGGAATGAAAGATGCATGAACAGTTATTCCACACACACACCACCCCCATCCATGCTTCTACTTCCTCCAACAGGCAAAACCAATTTGGTCTACATCTGATGCCTCATTCAGATGTCTTTGGAAGGCGTAAACGATGACGTTAGTACCAACTGTTTGAGCAGCTGCAGAAAATCATTAACCCAAATTGCTCATTACACCTTTATAGACATGAAGCAAGTCTGCCTGCTAAATGCAGATATAAATATAATGGGTAATAATGGTGATGGGACATGATAAAAATAAGCAAGGCTGAAGGGGGTGGAAAGAGTTGCAGAAGGAAGTTCTCCCTATTGCACGTTGCTTTGTCCAGAAAGGGCACGAAAGCTTCAGTTAAAAAAAGAAGAAGAAGAAAAAAAGAAGCCAGTTACGAACAAACTTATCCCACCACATCTCTATCAGAAGCTTGGCTTCTTTTCACTGACTGCATCATTGCAAACAACAAAGAGGGGACCTCTCATATGGGGCAAAAGAACAGCTTAAAGAGCAGCGTTTTTAGACACATTCAGAAAAATTGAAAGTAGCTGTGGTTTTTCTGGTGGGGAAGTTATCTCTAACACCCAGGACAGACATCCCGAAGGGTGAGAGGCCCAGCTCGCGCTGCCTTCCTGCAGAAAGACCTTGAATGAAGGATTTGCTGCCAGTTAGAACACAATATGGTCTGGGCCAGCCTCCCGTCTCTGGAGCGGCTCTGAGTGGCAGCTTGAATTGCCCTGCCAAATCCCTCTGCTTTGCTCTTTCTAAAAAAAGAACAAGGGGAAAGATGTGGCAAGCCAGAGCAGCAATCCACGCCTCAGCACATTGCCCTGCCACGGCAAATGTTAATATTTTTTAATGTCAGTGTGGAGGCTCCTGTTTGAAATTCAATGGGGAACTAAAATTAATGTAAGCCTGCTTAGGAATGTCAAATGAAGACTCATCATATTCTAGAGAGCATTTGTGCAATAGGAAAATGATGGCAATGGAAAGTGAAGGGCTTATGTTGATAATCACGGTTAAAAAAAAAAAAAAAAAAAAAAGGTTTCCAAGAAAGAATGTGAGTGCTTGAAGTTATTTGTGAAAAATGTAATTTGTGGAAGAAATTGTGATGCGAATAGGTGTGCCTCTTGTGGGGAAAACCAACAGTCTATATTCTAAAAATAGATACATAAATAAGACAGGCAAAGGCCTTACCTAATATTGTGCAGTTTGATTTTGGAAAGAAAGTATTTTTGGAAAATTGAGGGGGTGAGTTACCTGATTCTCCACCCCCTCCCTGTCTGAACATCCCTTAAAAGGGGACTTTGTAGCTCTTCCCATCAAGAAAGACACAGAGTCCTTTCGCCCTACCCCTTGAATTGGGCTGGCTTTGGCTGGCTTTGGCCAATAGAGGCAGTAGAACTGATCATATGCCAATTCAGGCCTCAAGAGACCTCGTGCATTTTCACAACCTCTCCTAAAATCCCTCTCCTGGCATGAGAAAAAGCTTAAGCTCCTGCAGGATGGAACTGAACAAAGCCGAGTCAGCCCAGCCCAGGACCCATCACAGGCTAGCCAGCTCCCAGCCAAGGAACTGCAAGCAAAGGACAAAGGTCTGTCCATATCAGCCAGGCCCAGGCTAGGTAGGTCCCAATGGCCCGGCTGTACCACAGACTTCGAGAAAGAGTTGGGATTTTTTCGTTTCATGGCAACACTAAAGGAAACGTTAACTCTTTATAAAACACTCAACCTCACCTTAGACAGATTTTTGAGAAAAACTAGACCCCTGGAGTACAGAAACAAAAAGCACCCCTCTTACCTAACAATTCTGTAGTTATCTCTTGGGTCAACCAGTGTTTACAGTAGGGGATAGGGCCTGGGCACCTAAAAAAGGTTATGTCACACAGCTAACCGAACCCATGTCCCTCGGGAGCACCGTCTGTTTTCTTCCCTGCGAAGTTATAAGTTCAAACGTAACAGAAAGAGTGGGTTTTCTACTAGAAATCCAGCTGAGGCCTGAATAAGACTTAAACTGAAACAAGATCTCATCTGGCATTTTAAAAGCTATAATTTGACATAATTAGCCATTCTTGTCGGTGCTGCATGTCACCTTAACCACAATCTTGTGTTACTGGTAGAACTGAGTCTATAAGGTTCTCCCACATTCTAAACAGCTTTTCTCTTAATCAAGAAATCCAGGGGGGGAAACACAAGGAGTGAATATTAACAATGGAAACCAGAGTATATTTTGCTATTTTAGCTGTGAAAATGTATCTCCTTCTGGCCTTAAGCTGCTTGAAGACAGCTAGCGCTCCATTTCTATAAGTTACCTTCTTTGAGAAGGACCTTAAAACTCTTATATTTTAAGAGCTAATTGAAAAGAAATCTATGTCATTCCTTCCTTAAGAACATGGCAACCCCCAGATATAAACACAGCCTCTCTCTTCCTCCTTAAGTTCTAAATCATCCACTATTTGAAAAAGAAGTGTATATATACAGCAGCATAAGAAAATGCAGTCTGATTTTATCACTAGGTTAATAAAAGGACATGGGTCACATTTCAAGATGCAAAGTTAAGGGGCGCCTGGGTGGCTCAGGAGGTTAAGCATCTGCCTTCAGCTCAGGTCATGATCCCAGAGTCCTGGGATCAAGCCCCGAATTGGGGGGGGAATCCTTGCTCAGCGGGGAGCCTGCTTCTCCTTCTTCCTCTATACTTCCCCCCCACCCCCCGCACCCAGCTCATGCTTTCTCTCAAATAAATAAAATCTTAAAGAAAAAACGAGGAGACCTTAAAATCCTGTATATTGTTATAATTCAGTTCATCTCTTCTATTTCACTGCTATCAAATACTGTTTTCACCCTAAAAGACTCAGCCCTTTAAAACAAATTGTGGGACAAGCAACTGCTCTTACGGGAAATTTCATCTCATGGCAAGAGCAGTGGGTTTTGTACATCCAGGTCTTATAGCTACATAATACTTTCCAACTGCATAATATTTTAAAATCTATAAAATATACAGGGTTTTGTTTGTTTACTTTGGTGGATTACCACCGTCCCAGGCGCAAGGCCAGCAAATGCAGGCACATCTGTGAAGTCTATTCTGGCAATCAGAGGCCAACTTGTCAGGGCCCGTAGGTTTTAAGATGTATAATGACCTGTAACCACACCCTTATGGTATCATATGTAGTTTCGCTAACCTAAAATTACTCTGTGCTCTGCCTATTCATCACCTCTTCCCCCTAACCACAGACCTTTTTCCAGTGTCCATAGTTTTGCCTTCCCCACATTGCCATGTAGTTGAATCATGCAGGGTGAAGCCCTTCCAGATCAGCTTCTTTCATTTATTAATAGGCATTTAAGTTTTCTTCATGTCTTTTCATGGCTCATTTGAGTGCTCGATCCCAGGACTCTGGGATCATGACCGGATGATGACCTGATGACCAATATTCCATTGCGTGATGTACCACAGTTCATTTTATCCACTCACCTACTGAAGAATATCTTGGTTGCTTTCGAGTTTTGGCAACTATTAATAACTCAGCTATAAACATCTACATGCAGGTTTTTGGATGGACTTAAGTTTTCAACTCCTTTGGGAAAATACCAAGGAGCATGCTCACTGGATCGTATGGTAAGAGAATGTTCATTTCTGTGAGAAACTGCCAAACTGTCTTCCAAAGTAGCCACACCATGTTGTATTCCCACCAGCAATGAGTCAGAGTCTCTGTGGCTCCACATACCTTTGGTGTTGTCGGTGTTCTTGACTTTGGCCGGTCTACTAGATGTGTAGAGGTGTTTCATTGCTCTTTTGGTTTGCATTTCCCCGATGACATATGAGGTGAAGCATCTCATACACTTATTTGCCACCTATATATCATGCTTAGTGAGGTGTCTCTTGGAGCTTTGCCCTATTTTTTAATTGGGTTGTTTGCTCTCTCGAGTTTTAAGTGTTCTTTGCCTATTTTGGATAGCAGTCTTTTGCAAATATTTTCTCTCAGTCTGTGGCCGGTCTTCTCATTCTCTTGATGGCCGGTAGATTCTGCCTCCACACATCTGTCCTTTTGTTTAGTCTTTCTTTCTAGTCCCACTGCCCCTATTCAGCTCCTCATTTCTAACACCTTGAAAAGACACAGGCGTTCTGTGAGAATGAAGAACACTAAAAACAGCTATTGTCCCAAAACAGTAGGACACAGACTGATTTCTCCTTCAAAATAGAATGTGATCTTGCTTATACTAAGTTTAGTTCAAGAACTAGTTACCCATGATGAATATAAACACTCCTCTCGGGCAACAGCACCTGGATTTGTGTGGTCCTCAGAACCCACAAATTAGAATCAGATGAATACAGGACTCGGAGCACACATCACACTGTCCGATTTTCTGAAGGGAAAGACTCAGGAATCTTAAGTTTGGCAAGTCCCCACCTGCCTCTCCCCATGACTCGCAAGCACACCAGAGTTTGAGACCCACTTACCTAAACCATGAGTATAAAATCTTCAGGAAAAACAATGTCAGTCCCATTCTATGAGGCTGGCAGAATGGCCCTAACTCAGCTTCTCAGTGGGGCAGGATCTTACCTGGATGACAGCGGACCTGTTTATTCCCCATCCCTGCAACGCGGCCTGTAGGAAACCAGCAGCTCATCAGACATCCATCAATGTCCAGCTCCTTTCTGTAGCCATCTTATTTCAATTATCTTTTGTATACTACCCTAAATACTTACGAACTTTAAAGCACATCTGTGGCCTCTTTTCCTGAGTGAAAAACTGAATTATGGCTTTGTATATTTAGAACCCACGTTTTCATCTTGATTCTTAACAACTTTCTCTTTTCCATCAAGTTAACACTGAATCTAAATTTACCTTCTTTACAAAATAAAAATTCAAAGTCCTATAAATGGGAAAGGAAGAAGTAAAATTCTCTCAGTCCTCAATGAGATGTAGAAGTGGTCTAACAGCATGTATGGAAATGTAAAACACCAACTTTGTTATAGTGATTATTTATACAAAGAGTGGTGATAGCCGGGAGTCGGGAAGGAGATTCTGGAGGTTCCAGAACAGGAACGTTTTATTTCTAATAAAAGATCTTGAGAATATACAGCAAGATGTGAAGCTCTACTGCTTGGTCTGGGCACTAGTTTCTTAAAATCATCTGTATCTTGAAATAGTTCACAAAAGTGAAAAGTCTGGGCTTTCACATTCTACGTATTTTTCTACATGAATTATTTTGTAAGCTTCTTGGGTGAAGGATAAACTAAATTGTGTTGAGCACCTGCTATGTCATAGCCACCCAGACCAAGTGCTTTATATAAATTGTGCTAAGGAACCAATAGTTGACTCCAAAAGTGGGACATTAGGCAGGGCAAAGACTGAGGTAGTACTGCCCCCTAAGGGAAGTGGAGTGTAACTCCTCCCCACACCATAAGTGTGGGCCACATACACTTAACTTCCTTCCCAAGAGGTCAAAATGGAAAGGTGGTCACTTGAGTAACCTCACAGAGGAGAAACCCAAAAAACAACACCGCAGCCATGTGATCACATTTAATTTCATCAGGATAAGTCACACTGACAGTGTGCACCCCTGGTAAGAACAGCCCTTCACCTTTGTGGTCTGCTTCCCCTGGAGCCCACTATCCCAGCCTAGTCATGTGAAAAACAGCAGATAAACCCAAAGTGAGGGACAGTCTACAAAACACCTGACCAGGACTCCTCAAGGTATCAAGGTCATCAAATAAAAAGGAAGTCTGGGGGGGGAAAAAAAAAGTCTGAGACACTGTCACAGTTTACTGATGCTTCAGAGGCCATACCGTTAAATGTAATGTGGTATCTTGGGATGAAAAAGAAAAAAAAATGGACCTCAGGTAAAAACTAAGAACATTATTTTTAATAAAATATGGATGTTAGTTAATAATGCATAAATATTGTTCATTACTGGTGACAAATGAATCTTAATAATGTAAGATGTTAATGAGGTAACCAGGGGAGATATAGGTGTATTACATTTATAACTGTTCTATAAATCTGAAACTATTCTAAATTTAAGATTTTTTGAAAAGTAGGGAGGAAAAGATAAAACATGCTATTAAGTGAATGAGCAAATAAAGAAAAAAAATCAGTGAATCATGACCAGAGCGAAATTTTAGCTAATGTCACCACTTACCAGTAGTTTAAAATCGTGATCAATATTATAGCAAATAAACAAAAAAAGCTTGTTAATTTTTTAACTGAGCTTTGGAAACTTTCAACAATGGAAAGAAAAATAATTGCTGGGTTTTATAAAAATGTTAATAGAGTTATTATGTTGCGAATTTCTACTTATCCAAGATGTGATATTAACTGAATATTTATAGTTATGTCCACACAGATGCCATGATATAAATGTGTCATGTATGTTTTATAGATGCAAATTTTAAAGATTACTACAAAAACAAAATTCAAAGTTGGAAAAGGAGCTCAAAAGTTGTTGAGGAAGTTAGAACAATACTCTCATGAGACCAGGATGACTGTCTTCCCTGTGCACATATGTTCACATAGAAGGACCACACAGGCTAATCACAAGTATCACTTTCATTTCTGACATTGTCAGAACCTTAGTAAGAAGCCAAAGAAATATTTATCCTTTCTGTGCCCTTTCTGTTCAATGGGTATAACAGTTGCTTCCACTCATTATACCAAGGGCTGATAGTTGTTTTAAACTATAGTTTAGTTTTTTAAAAACCCTACCTAGAAGACATTTTAAGATGCTTGATTCAAAGGCTGAGTGTGCAATTAGTTTCCAAATGCAGACTTAAATCAGGTGCCCCGATTTTAAGGAATATTAATATCCTTTACTATTCGGCACCTCTTTTTTTATATCAGATTCAAACTAAATTTTAAGGTTTTGATTGTAAAATTTATCTGTGCTCCAGTGGCACATCTTACTTTCTGTTCATTTGCAAGCCCCTTTGGTCCCCATCCCCTTCTCCCCAAGACTGTTACTAAAGTTCCAACAATGGTCTTAAAGTGTGCTCACAAACATGGACAGTCCCCTGGTAGTGAGGTGAGGTCTATGTCCTCTCCTTTTGAATGTGAGCAGGCTTGTGACTCATTTGTAACCAAAAGAATGTGATGACTTCCCAGACTACTTTAGAAAAGGTGCAGCTTCTGCCCTGACCTCTGAAAACATGGCCTGGAACCATGAGCCACCATGTGGAATATTAATCCTGGAGCCACCACAGTGAGTAAACCAAGCCAAACTCCATGGAAAAGCCATGTGCCATCCTGGGGTTAGCTGTTCTGCTCTCCCAGTCCCCCTGCTCAAGCAACAAATGTTAGCCCGTGAACCTGCAGAGATTGTAGTTCTCTCCTTTCTCTCACCCCTCCTTCGAGGTTTTTATGCTGCCTCTTCCTTTTTTTTTTTTTTTTTTTTTTGACAGAGGGAGAGAGATCACAAGTAGGCAGAGAGAGAGGAAGGGAAGCAGGCTCCCCCCAGAGCAGAGAGCCTGATGCGGGGCTTGATGCAGGGCTCGATCCCAGGACTCCAAGGTCACGACCTGAGCCGAAGGCAGAGGCTTAACCAATTGAGCCACCCTGGCACCCCTGCCTGCCCCTTCCTTCTTTAACCAATTTTTATGTATGTTTGCCTTCCCTTCTGTTACTCCTTCTGTTACTCTAATCCCTCCTTTTAAAGACTCTATGTTAATCTTTGAATCCTGTATATGCCAGTGACTTACAAAGTGAGGTTTCCAACCAAGCCTAATTTCCAGAGCTCCAGTCTCCTACAATCCAGCTAATTAAATTGCCACTAGGCAATATTATTTGAAACTGAACACAAACTAGATGAAAACTTTAGTCTTCTCCTTCCCCAAATTGTACTTAGGACAGGGATTCTGATCTCACTCTAGTTGTTATTCATGTTAGAATCCCAAAAATCAAGTCCCAACACTTACCAATCTTCATCACCCACATTCAATCTACTACCAGTATTGTAAAACCACCTCTAAAATCCAGCCCAACCCATCAACCTGTCTCCAACTCCACCACTCCATCCCAACCCAAACCACTAAACCTCTCACCTGGACATGTTAAATATCTCCTTAACTACATTTTTGCTTTCATTCTCGCACTCCCAGAATCTCCTACAGCCAGAATGTTCTCCTTAAAATACAAAGTTGACTCTACCTCCAATTTTAAAGCCACACAATTTTCTATTTTATTTAGGATCGAATGGGAAGTATTTTACAGGCATCTGAATTGTCTTTGATGTAGCTTTCCCCCCACAACTCAGCACCACTCTTATTTTGTGGGTTCTAGTATCTCTGCTCCAGACATAATCATAATCAAACACTTTGTTTCTTGAAGTAACTCCCACCTCAGAGCCTCTGCCCATGCTGGTCCATCTGTGTGAAATGCTCTTCTCTCCACTTCTTCACCTGGAAAGACCCTACCCAGCCTTCTGAACTCAAATACCAATTGTCAAATGTACTTTTTAGGACCACATTATTCAATGCCCTGTGCAGGAACATGCACCACACACACCATTTTCATTTTAATCACACTGTACAATTTTAGATTGTGATTGTTTTTCTTTTTTTTTTTTTAAAGATTTTATTTGACAGACAGAAATCACAAATAGTTAGAGAGGCAGGCAGAGAGAAAGGAAGGGAAGCAGGCTCCCTGCTGAGCAGAGAGCCCGATGCGGGGCTCAATCCCAGGACCCTGGAATCATGACCTGAGCCGAAGGCAGAGGCTTTAACCCACTGAGCCACCCAGGCGCCTATTTGTGATTATTTTTCTCCTTAAAACTGTAAGCACTACAAGGGCAGGAACAGTGACTGTTTCGCGGACAGCTATGCTCCCTGAGCTTAACCTCTTTCCTGACACATTTTAAATGCTCAGCAGATATTGTCTGAATTAATCCATAAAGAAATGAATCAACAGAACTGTCCAGGTGCAGAGTAGCTGGGGTTACAAGACTTTAGAACAGTATCACGTGACAGAAAATGCCAATTAGAAGAATCAAAAAGAAATATAAGGGTAATACAAGAATCCGAAAGGTCTTTAGGCTGATCTGCTTCATGGAATGTTATTTTTAGAAAGTATTTCATAAAGAAAACAAATGTCAGTAGAAGGTTAACCTAAATGCGTTTCAATAAAATATCTAAGCCTTTGAGGAATTGAGTGTCATGGAGGGGGTGGTGAGAAACATGAAAGTCTTCTGCCCGGGGGCATGGATGGCCATCACCTAGAGTATCAACTTATAAACATCTAACCACGAAAAGGATTCTTTTCCCCAACCTCAACTAATAATTTATCATTAGCTTTCTTTTCATTCCTTACTTCCTGGTAATCTTCTATTTTCAAATTTTCTATTTTTTTTTAAATTAAGTTTACCTCATACTGACAAAACATTTTGGGCTGTGGGTTTTTAATTTTAATCCAATAAAAATATTCCTAGCATGGAATCGATGAGTTCAATACATTTATTGAATTGCTGCTTTAGTTAGGGCATAAAAATAATTTTGTTATCTTACTTCACATTTCCCATTTACTGTGCTTTCTCTTGTATTTCCTGCTTACATTGGAGAGATTTGTTATTTTACTTACTAAAAAGTTACACATTGTTCTTATGCAGGCTGCACTTCTTTAGGGATACATAAACTTATCTGTACAGATCCTTTCCCTAATAAAACACAGATGCTAATATTTCATGGACATTTGATCGCTGCATACATGCTGGTCATGTATAGATTTAATTGTGTGTCTATTTCTGTCCTTTTCTCCTTGTCATTATAATATTATATGTATATTTATCTATGTGATTCAATCATCTTTCTTGGACCTACCTTCTGCATTATCTCAGACATTTTTCCTTTCTTATGTACATTTTTCTTCCTAGAGTGTTTTCAGTAAGATTTAAAGTAGCAAACATCCTGAGGCATAGTACATTTAAGAATATTTTTATTACATCCTCAGAATTAGGTAAAAAATTGACTTGTTATAAAATCTCCATCAACATTCTTTCCTTCAATACTTCTACAACATAATCATCCTCTTGCATCCAAGGCTACTGTTCAAATGTTGAACAGCCAGAGAATTCTTGCTTTTGTTGACAATATTCTTTCCTGGGAAAGTTTTAGAATTTCTCCCTTATCTCTAGTATGCCTGAGTTTCAGCCTGAGCCCAAGTACATGATTTTAATCATATCCCCACTGGGTATTCTGTAAGTCCTTTCATGATCCTCATTTTTATTTTTAAGAAAATTTTCCCATTTCCCAGTTTTTAAGATCCCTTCTAGAATTATATTATGTAGATGTTGAATATCTGTGTAAATCCTCCATATTTTTAGCATTTCTGTTATGTTTTCTATGACTTTTTTTCCTGTTTTCTGGGATTTTTCTCAATGTTACCTTCTAATTCATTAACTTATTCTTGGGCTGTGCCCATTCTACATTGTAATTAAAACATTTCTCCTCTTATATTTTAATACCTAAGGTGTCTATTTTTTTCTCTGACATTCTTATAATATTTCCTTACCTCTAATTATTTTAAAGCCTTTGCCAGTCTGTTCAAACAATTGTGCTTCTGATTAAATATGTCATTCCATATGTTGTCTTTCTTTGTAGAGTTATTGTTCTCCCGAGAGGTGTAATTAGTTCAGCCTGTGAGCTCATCCTCAGAGGGAGGTATCTGGTACTTTGTTTGGTAATATGCATTACAAGATGGAGAAAGGCTCCAGTCTACATCAGTCCCTGTGTATTTAAGGGGAGCTAAAGGGATGGGAAGAGAGTCACAGATACCATAGAGCACTTGCTGATTCCTTACATTTGCTGCCCCCCAGCAATCTTATAAGTTTTACCTTTTATTTATCTTTTTTTAAAGATTGTATGTATTTATTTGACAGATGGAGATCACAAGTAGGCAGAGAAGTAGGTAGAGAGAGAGGAGGAAGCAGTCTCCCTGCTGAGCAGAGAGCCCGATGCAGGGCTTGATCCCAGGACCCTGGGATCATGACCTGAGCCGAAGGCAGAGGCTTTAACCCACTGAGCCACCAAGGCGCCCAAGTTTTACTTTTTAAATGCATAAGTAGCAGCATTGAAAGAAGATAGAATTTCATTTGACGCTAAAAAGGAAAAAAAAATAATGGAGAAGTAAATGCTTAAGGGTGGCTTGTCAATTCAAATCTGTTTTCTTCATGTCTTCACCAGTGCAGGATGTTGTGGATCAATGTTCGTCCAGACCTTGTCTACTGCAGCCAGTTTTATCAGTAAAGGGACAAGTAAAGTCGTTCAAGGCAACGCAAGGAAAATGTCAAGAGCAGAATATATAAAGCTTTCTTCCACACTACCTTCTTCTGTATTCTAGGCTTTACCTATTTACAGCTCCCCAATTCATTCTCCTTCTTTCTCTCCCTCTCTCTCTCACCAGTTCAAGGCAGCCTTCAGTCTCTTTATGATTACTGCTGGTTCCATGGGCCCTTGGCACAGTCCTTCAGTTCTTCCCCTGGGCTGACTGTCGACAGAGAAAGCAGCCAGCTCTAATGTATCATCTTGACCCAATCCTGAAGTTCTTGCTTTACTTCTCCAATCCTGCATTCACTCCCTCCTGTTCTCATTTCTATTGTAAATAGAAATCTTCACTTTAGATTGAGATAAAAAGAAAAAATAAGAACCTTTTCCTATGCCTCTAGACTTAAGTAGAGAATTGTTCAATGTATCACAATTCTAAGCCTAAGCAAAATGCTCCCTTTGTAAGTGAACACTGAGATACAGATCTAACAAAAAGCTTCCGATGAAGGAACAAGACATTTCTGCCAACTTTTCTGGGCTGTGTAGTGAATAGTTTGAACTACTCTGCAACCTTGTCTACCCTGCTCTGTGTCCTAGGAAGTAGACCTCTGTTGACAGCATCAGTGATGGTTCCATGTCTTCTAACCTCTGTTCAATAATTAAGCCCACTGGAGACACAGGAAGTCAGAGCAGAAAGAAGTTTTAAGGTGATTTTTATTCCCCTGTATCCTTCCTGCCGGCTCCACAAGTTGGCAGTGGCTGTGTTCTCCCAAAGACCAGAGCTCCTGACAGACAAACCTGCCCTGGCGCTGTAGCTTGCATCAGTCCTAGTAAGATCACTCTCCTTGGCCCGCACTCACTGGAGTAGTAACAGCCTCCTGCTATTGTCCACGCTGGTTGATTCGATTGTACTGAGTTGGTTTCTGCTCACCTTGCCCACAACTTGCCAATGGCCCACTTATTAAAGAGTCTCTTCATTAATCACCCTTTGTGAATCTGCCATCTGCTTTCAGCTGGGCACACAGGTGTACAGCATCTTTTTATTCCCTCTAAGAGTGTCAATAATTAAAAAATCATGAAGAAAATCTGAAATGCCAAAAGGGATGAAGACAAAAGCAGCATGCTTACAGAGATCAAACTCAGATAATAAAGCATCCTCAAAATCACATAGCCCAGAATGGGAGGACAGACAGTCCAAGAAACGCTTCTCACTGA
>PISX010023917.1:0-28744 GCA_004024625.1 Mellivora capensis | reverse complement strand
TTTTTTTCCCCTTGGGCTGTTAGAATGAAAATTCTGGGCATGAACTTGACCTAGCTCATTCTTTCTCATTCTTCTCTCAAAATAAATACCTTCAAAATAAAACCGAATACAATATTTTCTCAGCTCTTTCACTACCATGCTTATTTCTTACTTTACTGTGAGATTATTGCTATTACCTTTTTATATCCTTAGTTTATTCTAAATGTTCAGGCATATTTTCTTTGTTGAACTTCCCTCCACTCCTGAAGGTCACCTCCAAGAGCCATCTGTCCATCCTTCTCCACCTGGGATAGATTGCTATCTGATTGTCAGCCCAGGATGTGCCTTTGTTTCTATTATGGGTTAAATTTATTTTTTTCTGGACTCAGTGTCATGATCATTCTTAATCCATTATTTTGCCAAAGTATATCCTCAAGTGTCTCTCACTTTTGCTCTCACTTTCCAGAGGGAGCTCACCTTCTCAGTTTCCCATATCTTACCTTTATCCTTAAGCCTTTGTTGATTCTGCCTAGGCCTCCATGGAGTGTTCAGTCTGAACATGTGTTGGTCCCTATTTTATGCTTTTATTTCTTTGATAGTTCCTCCTATTCTGACTCCTACTTTCTCTAGTCTCTATCTAAACTCCAGTCAGTCAGATATTGGGATCTTTAGATGAGTCATTTCTCCCTTAGATTTTTCTTCTACATGTTGTTGCTCTACATTCTTTCAGGCTGCATTCTGAGAGATTTTATTGACTCTGTTTTAAAGTCAGCATGGTTGTATGTTTTTCAACTGTGCATTTTCTTTCCAGTAGGTTTTTGGTTTTTTTTCTTTGCTACTTTTGCTCAACCTCTAACTGTTTTCCATGGATATAGTATGTTAGTGAATGTGTTCAATGACAGAAACCAACTATTTTATCTTCTGTTCTTTAAATTACCTTTGTTTCCTCTTAAAAGTTTCGTTATTTTTTATTCACTCTTATACTTTCAAATATCTTGATTATCAGTTCATAATAATAACATGAATAACATCAATTACTGATTCATAAATAATGGGAAAGAGGGCTATTTATCTTACGCATAAAGGATGTTTACCAAACCTCTAAAAGGTGAGTCAAGGACCTGAATTTATGCGGAGTTTGCCTTAAATTCCAAAATTTATGCTGGGATGCCAACATCCATTCCCACTTTTTTCCTTCTCACCAGAATTCCACTGAGTTATTTAGAGAAAACTACACTCTGTTGGAGGTTTACCTGAGTACACGCTAGCAGCAGGCTGTTCTTAATATGGAGGCTTGGGGATAGGGTGTCAAGTACCTAGTGCTCGTAATACATAACATTTCCATGTTCAAATCTGGTTTTCCTCCTCTTCATTTCTTCTGTCAGAATTGTGGAATGGGTTCCCACAGCCTTCTCTATCTACTGGCATTGTTCATTCCACTGTTTTCCAGGTATTTGATAAACCTCTTGTCTGCTGATAACCTGCCTTCTTGTCCTCTCTATTGATGTAGTAGGATACAATTTAAAAGTCTTTATCATTATCACAGTATTGGGATTTGGGGGAAGGAAGAACATAAGCTTGAGTTTCCAGTCTTCCCTATTGACCCAAAATCACTAATGTAGTGTTGCTGCCTTTTTTTTCTTTTGATTTAACAAAATATTTCATTTAAAAGTTTTCCCCTTCCAAGTAATTATAAAACCCCATC
The DNA here is from genome assembly GCA_004024625.1 of Mellivora capensis. NCBI lineage: Eukaryota > Metazoa > Chordata > Mammalia > Carnivora > Mustelidae > Mellivora > Mellivora capensis. Next base: position 27,060 of record PISX010023917.1, on the reverse strand, counting down.
AGAAGATGTTAGGCCTAGTGTCATTCCTAATTCTCATAGGGGACCTTGATCAATGAACTTCTGTGGACCTCAAGCCCAAGCCTATAAAACTGATCAGCTCAGATGGAAAGATCACTGTACTTATTTCACTTCTTCAATTACGATTATAAGTCTATTGTAAAAATGTTTATTAAATTAATAAGTTTAAAAATACTCTTCTAATTATCAGAGAATACTTTCTGACTGTATATTTTGGAAAGCCAAAACAAGCACTAGAAGACATAGTGTTATTAAAGAGGGTAAAAAAGAATCTCACTCTTCAAAAAAAAAAAAAAATCCTCTTTTTATTATAAATTCTGATGAGGGGAAACCACCTGGCATTAAAACAGTAAGTTTTTATTTACAGGAGAAAAGAATGACAGCTCAGTCACTTTAAAGAGAAGTCATACCAAAAGCTCGTAAGAAAAGATTCTGTCCTTTGCAAATGTTCCTATTGCTCTCTGAATCTTTTTTCTAATTGTGACAACCAGTAGAGATATACTTGCTTTTCTTCACAACATGTACACAATGTTAAAGATTGGGGGTCAATAGGCTGCAAATGAGATCTTAGATTCCTATTCTTTTTTTAAAAGATTTTATTTATTTATTTAAGAGAGAGAGTACAAGCACTTGGAGGGGCAGAGGAAGAGGGAGAGAGAAACGGGCTCCCCATTGAGCAGGGTCCCAACATGGGGCTCCATCCTAGGACCCTGGGATCATAACCTGAGCTGAAGGCAGACCCTTAACCGACTGAGCCACCCAGGTGCCTCCTTAGATTCCTATTCTTAAAAGATTTCTTTTTAGTTAGTAGGGAGATAGAAGGAATGCACAAAAGTAGTTGTAGTATTTTTTAAGAACGAAATCATACCATCAATTGAAACTGTGTTGCTATGTTGGTTCTTACTTTGAAGACCCTGGCTTACTCTGAACTAGCAGCCTGCTCTGAAAACATGCCTGTTTATTTGACATCATTTGGAAAGCTCATGAGACTTGCATTAGCTCCCAGATCCCCTTCGGAGAGAGAGTGCTGTTGATAAATGAAGCAATGTTTGGAATATGCATTAGCAAATTCCAGCACACACAGGTGGAAAGTTTTACTACATGGGCATACAGGAGAATTGTAAACGCATCACAAAACATAATTGGCTGTGTTATAATTGGACCCTGTAGAAAAACTGTCCTTCTATAGCTCAAGGATTTTCTCCTGGGAATAGGAAAACCATAGCTTCTTTCTTACCAGTTTCATTCCTGTGCATCTTGAGCATCAATTTTAACTGCAGAGTTGATAGTACTGAAATATTTATTAGGGAAAAAAGCAAACTTTATGGGAAGTAGTACCTTCATAAATCTGATCCTACATCCTGAAGTTGTGTATTTTTTGGCAAACTTTATGTTCATTGTATAAGCATTTCAGCCTATGTTTATAATTATGTGTATTTTAAAGACAATTTTAAGCCAATTGGAAGAGAAATTGATTTCCAATTATAAAACATTAATATGAGATTATTTATAGAACTGGGCAAGTTAAACTGGAAACACAGGATTTAAAAAACCTCCATTTTTCGTGAATGATTTGGTGCTGTGTTTGGGTGAGAGAATGTTTCTAGTTTTATTACTAAAGTGAGATGTTGAGAAAACTATTTTAAATCTTCTCTTATTCATTTTGGGTATAATAAACAAGCCTGTGTTTTAGTTTTGTTTTGAATAATCTTTGCTGACAAATTTAGCCTCTTTTGAATTGCTCTTTCTTCTTAATTCCCTAAATCTCCTTCTTCCTCAGCCTAACACCAGCCTCATTACATTTGTCTGCTTATCTGTTTTGTGCATGTGGCATTTTTCTCACTCTTGTAAGATTCCCAGTGACAGAGATCATATTTTATCAGGTGTTTTTTTTGTTGTTACAACAGTTAGATTGGTACTTGCTAGATAGTTGTCGAATTTTCTATTGAGTTATCTAGATTATTTTAATAAACTGGTTTTCTTTCATCCTTCTTTCTTTCCTTTAAATTTATAGAAGAGTCTAAAAATAAAAAGTGAATATTTCTCTTTGACCAAGCTGCTGAAATGTAAGAAACAGAATGAAATAATGAGGAAGTTGTTACAAATAAGTCAAGTGAAACTAGATTTTGACACCTCTGAGCAATAATTAAAAATTTGAATATCTATAAAAGGAAATTTTATTCTTTAGAATAAAACTTATAAACAACAAATTATCCTTGCTTTGCAACACCAAATTATCCTTGCTTTGCCTTGCATTTGCAACACCAAATGGCTAAATATTCTAGGTAAATGTAGTTATGTTTGTAAATTAGATCATTAAGTTTTTCAGTAATCTTAAAATCCCTGAAGTCAGCAGACCACAGCATGTCCTCATGCACACATTCAATATTTTCTTCATCAATTCTCTTATTTTCATTACTTATATTTTTATCCTCACTTTCTTTAAATTTTCTGTGAGACCACTTCCATAAGGAAGGCACTTTCTGAGACATAGCCATTTGAAACTAATAATTATCAGATCATGACTACAGACAATAATTCTTTAGCCAGTTTCTTTCTTTAAAAGCAGCAGACCATCGGTTGGCTCCCACTTCCACCAACCTCCCTCCACCTTCCTCTTTTTGTCCATAATCTTTGGTTTCTGTTAAAGAGCCTATTCTTACACTGTTTGAACCTTGTCTTTCACCCACATACATCCTGCTACTTTGCAGGTAACCATGACAATGCTTCACAGAACTGAGGTTATGTGCCATATAAAAGGCAGCCATGCTGTCTTAAATTTATTAGCAGACATACCTCTCCCAAAATACACACCCGCATACAAAGATCATATTAAAACTACATGACATTTAGGAAGTCTTAAAAGACCAAATGTATAATCAAATGATTTGATGTGTAGGAAGAAATCAGGATTCTTTTGTTAGGAACAAATAAAACCATATGAATCCTTGTTAATACAAAAATAACATCTTAATGTTTTCTAAATCGTTATTCCAGATACTTTCAATCCTTCAGGTCTGCCTCAAGATTTACATTTGGTAACTAAAAATTCAGCAAAGTTGGAGGTAGATCTATCTTCTAGTAAATTATTATTAATAATTCTTAGTTTAGGGGTGCCTGGGTGGCTTAGTCATTTAAGCGTCTGCCGTTGGTTCAGGTCATGATCTCAGGGTCCTGGGATCGAGCCCTACGACAAGCTCCCTGGTCAGCATGGAGTCTGCTTCTCTCACCCTCCCCCTCTCCCTCTGCCCCTCTGCCTGCTTGTACTCTCCCTCACTCCCTCTCAAATAGATAAATAAAATCTTTTAAAGATAATAATAGGGGCGCCTGGATGGTTCAGTGGGTTAAGCTTCTGCCTTCAGCTCAGGTCATGATCTCAGGGTCCTGGGATTGAGCCCCGCATTGGGCTCTCTGCTCAGAGGGGAACCTGCTTCCCCCTCTCTCTCTCTGCCTGCCTCTCTGCCTACTTGTGATCTCTGTCTATCCAACAAATAAATAAAATCTTAAAAAATTTTTTAAAAATAATATTTCTAAAGGCACTGGTGAAGAAATGAGAAGATGGAGATTCAGATTCTGGGAAGCTATAGTAATCACTGGATCAATCACTCAGAGCTTCTCACTGTGTAGACTATAGTCTAAGATTTAGTTGATCCATTCTTAAGGATTCAATCATCACCTTTTAAAGGTATTCAAATATCTCCCATTCTGGCTTCTCCACAGAGCTCTAGCTCATTATTGAGTTGGAATAATATTGTAAAATCCTTAAAAATAAATATTTTTTGAGTGTAAGTGGAAACACCCAAATACTGAGAATAAAAAGTATGTTAGATGCTAACCTAGCACTTCAAGGACTTACAATTAAATTAGAGTTATAAGCCATGTCTGATTGAGTCTTTTTAATATATGACTTCTTTCCTCAATAAACTAGTATGTATTCAGTGACCAGTACTGAGACACACTCTCTTAGGTGTATGCAAGAAAGGTAGACACGATGCCAATCCTCAGGAAACTCGTATCCTATCCATTTTTTCTCCTTCCCTGTGCTTCCTAAGTTCATGCTTTTATCTCAGTATTAGAGTTAGGCTCCTTTCCTGCTGTCAATTAATTATGTGCCAGGTTAAGTTCTTGAAAACATATCACCAACGATTAAAGTTTGCAACAGAATGAAGGTTGTCATTGAAAGGTCTCCAAAACCTGGTACTCAGTCAGTCTTGTGTTACTCCATTCTTATATTTTTGCCAACATTTTTCCTTCTATATGGCACTTCCCCTTGTTTACTGCTTATCAGTATTTCAAGACCGATCCATACTACAACTGGTCGTTGAAGCCTTCTCAGACATTCAGAATATCATTAATAATAAATAGTAACAGATCGTACCAGCAATAATAATGATATTTAGTACTGGGAGATTAGGGCTGGGTTCCAGCTGTGTACCTGGATGATATGCATAAGCATATCATCTCACTGAATCCCCATATTAGCTTCTTATTCTTACTGTAGCAAATGACCACAAATTTACCAGTTTAAAATAGCACAAATTTCTTATTGACAGTTTTGGAGCTTAGGAGTCTAATGGGTATCCGTGACTAAAATCAGGGTATGGGCAGGGCTGTGTTCCTGTTCTATAAGCTCTAGAGGGAATCCATTGTCTTGCCTTTCCCAGCACCCAGAAGAGCCACTGTATCATCCCCGCTGACTTAGAGTATATGGGATGGAAGAGAGCAGTGGTTAAACACAGGAGCTCTGATTCAGAAAGCCTGAGTTTAATCCTAGCATCTCTATTAACTCTGACCTTGAGAAGTTGCCTATAATAATTCTGTGCCTTAATTTCCTTTTCTTTGAAACTGGGATCATGATGGTCTGTAACTCGTGAGGCACTTAGAAGGATTACATGAATTAATCCATGTAAGGACTTGCAACAAATATTGGAAAGTAGAAGTATTCAAGAAATGGCAGCATTTGTTATTCCTGTTATGATCATTAGACCAGCCTGTAGAGATACTGAAGCTGTTGCTTCCAAAGGGAGAGGGCACAGTATGGCCTTGGAGTGAGTTAAAGTGTAATTTAATAAGAATAATAATTTCAATAAGAAAAAGCAAAAGATGGGGCACTGGGGTGACTCCCTCGATTATGCTTCTGACTGTTGATTTCAGCTCAGGTTATGATCTCAAGGGTCATGAGATTGACCTCCACCCTGGCCTCTGAGCTGGGCACGGAGCCCACTTGGGATTCTTTCTCTCCCTCTCCTTCTGCCCCTCGCCCTGTTCTCACCACCACCGCCATTCCCCCCTCTTTCTAAAATAAATAATTTTCTTAAAAAGAAAACGACATTTTTTAGTGACAGGCAAGAGTATGGTTAGTTGAAGAGTAGAAATAATGTTCATTAAATATTCCTTAGTATGATCCCAGTTGCTTAATGCCATAAAACACTTAATCTGGAGTCTGGAAAAGAAAATTCTCCAATGATATTCACTTGTCCTCAAGGCTACTGAGAGTTGTTTTCATATCTCCTTTTGTCTTAAGTCGGGTTCCCTGGAAGTCGATCCCAAGATTAGGATTTTTGTTCAAGAGATATCCTAGGAAGAGGGAAGTGATGGGAGCAGGAGAAAGCAGGAATATGGTCTCAGTGATAGACTAATTTCAGTCTGAGACCCCGAGGAAGCTCTGAGCAAAGGTTAGACCAACCAGTTATTTCCATGTGGAGCAAGGGGAGCTTGCTCCCATATATGTTCCCAGGCCCATGTGCCCAGGTCTGGGTAAGGGACATCTTTTGAGGTGAGATAACAGCAGTTCAGCAATTTCCTGTGCACGGGGCAGCTGTGAGTTGCTATCAGCTAACCCACACAGCAGCTGGAGAATGGGGGGCACTGCCAGTACAGGAGACCTGAGAAAGATATCAATGTCATCTGCTACATACTTGACAACTTCTTTGTGAATAGGATCTTCTCATTCATATTGCCCTCTACTCCTCTGGACCAGTCATGAGTCAAAAAAAAAAAAAAAAAGACTTCTGCTATAATCAGGTTACACATACACACATATCCATTTGTATATGTATGAATGTAGTTGGCTAACATTATTGAGCTCTTATTAAGCACAAGATACTTATTATCACTTTACAAGGATAAATTCATTTATTCCTCAGAACCCAGGTGATCAACTTCAATACATCATTATCTAGCTAAGATAATGAAAATATCAAAAAGAGAATTGGTGAATATAAAAAGCTGGAAAGTATAAAAGCCGATGTCAAATTTAAGGACTATCTCAGAAACCATATTCTAAATGGAACTAAAATAAATATACTACCTTTTTTTCTTTCCTAGCCCTTTCCTTCTTTGGGCTCATATATAAATTCTAGAGAGTAGAAGGCAATTTACACAGAATAATTCTACTCACACCATGTCCAAAATATTGTCTTTGGACCAAGTTCTCTCATGGTTCAAAGTCATGAGATTTGATTTCAATTTAGGGTTTCACCTAAGTTTTAAAGTTGACTCCTATTCTTAGATGATTTAAGTCTTAAACCTACAAGCCTGCAGTCCGCCTCAGAAAATCAGAAACCCTCTTAAAAATAGATCTTTCTGTGGCTAACTTACCAGTTCTCCAAACTTAACTCTTCCCAACTTGTTTTCCGTATCCCTACTGTATCTACTGTATCTTGTGATCATTTTTTTACATGTAATATTGTCTCAGTCACTATCAGAGATATGCTTTAAGGGTTGCCTATACGAAAGTGATCCAATAAGGCAGCATGGAGATACAGGAGTGAAGAACAGTGAGATGTCTAAATAACACGGGTGAATCTGAATAAACATGAACCTGATAAAGCAGTAACAACAGTGTCTTATGGAGTTTAAAACACTTGTAATAATAATACATAAAGCAGGAGTGACATAAATCCAGTTAATATGTTCCAATATTTTGGCATTGTCTAGGAAACGATTTATTAGTTTATCTTGGACTTTAATAAGTCAACGATGCAATCACTAGGGTAACCACTAAAAGCATATGTAATTATAAGTCTAAGAAAGCAGACAATATAGTAAGAAGAATATAAGTCAGGGATTGAGGGAAAAAGCACACAAAAGAGATGTATAGAATGTAGAGAGCAAGAGGGTAGATTTGAATTCAAATACAGAGGTAGAGTACATGTTAATAGATTAAACACTCCAATTAACAGACAAGTATTGTCAAACTGAACTTTCTAAAAAAATTTTTAAAAAACTATGCTACTTACAAAAAAAGATATTCTTGATATAAAGACTAGAAGTAAAAGAATTTTTAAAAACATGAAAAAACTTTTTAAAAGCTGATATAACTCTACTTATATATAGCAAGAAGCATTGCCATCAATAAAGACATATTTCATAAGTTTCAATTCATTAGGAAGATACAATCCTAGATTTTTACATATCTAATAATACTGCATCAAGATATATAAAATAAAACCATAGAAAACTAATAAATCCACATTCAGAGTTGGAGATTTTAACACAAATCCCTTTGAAACTAATAGTACAGATAAAACTCAATAAGGATATGGAAGCTTTGAACAACAGGACAATCAAAGTTAACCTAATTAACATATTAATAAACATTACATCTACACAAAATACAATTAATGTTCAAGTTCACACAGAGCATTTAACAAAATGATTATTTGCTGGTCCAAGCAAATCTCAACATTCTTCAGAGTATGAAAATAACACAAAGTGTTTTCTCCAATCACAGACCAATGGAGCTAGAAATTAAAAGCAAAAAAAAAAAACAAAAACAAAAACAAAAAGCAATACCCCCACCTTACCAAAATCCTCATAGGTTTGACGGTTAAATAATAATCTTCTGAATGACTTAATGACTTAATCACAATATTTAGAAAATCTAAAGATTTTTAAATGAAATGACCACAAAATATTTCATATCAAAACATATGGAATGCTGCTAAAGCCACATTTAGAAATGCACAGAGAAGAAAAATTCCTGAAAAATCAGTAAGCTAGCATCCATCTTGGGAAGCAGTGAGCGCATAGAGCATTCAGGGCTTGGTTTCTATATTTTATTCCTCTTTAAAAGAAACCAGAGTGCTCACTTCAGCAGCACATACACTAAAAGAAGCCAGAGATTCCTGTCCATATAGAAGTGCTTGATTACAGTTTAGGAGCAGGAAAAGTACTAGGTAAACCTGGAATATCCTATTATGCCTGAAAGTATGGAAATTATCTGAGATGAGTGGGATTCAAAAACACAGAGTATTTGATTTGAAGAGACTTGTGGATTTTTATACATTGAATTAGGAATTCCCTAAGTAACCTTATTATTGAGAGAGAAGGAAGGAGGAAGTGAGAGAGAGGGAGGGAGAGGATGGATGGGGAAAATGGGAAAGCTTGGATTCATAGGAAAATGTCTCTATTTTAATAAACATATAAGGACTCATTACATGAGAAAAATAACCATCTTGCGTCAATTGATCATATCAGTGGTGAAACCATTGGGTGAAAAGTAGTTGGGGAACAGGACATTTGCAATTCGCAAAATGCTAGTCTATAGATGATGTACCTATTACAAATGCATAGTTTTTTACAGTGAAGAAATTAATCAGCCCCCATCTCAACCAGGTGATCAAATTCAGTGTCACCACAAATTGGACAATATAACATTATGTTCCTGAAGTTTTCAGGCAATAAAAACAGTATACATCATTGCCTATGAAGTGTCTTTGTCAAGAATTTATCTGACTTGAATCTAATTATGTGGAAATCACTCAGACAAATTCAGAATAAGGGACATTCTACAAGATGACTGGCCTGGACTCTTCAATACATCAGTCAGTGTCATGAAAAACAAGGGCAAGTGCACTGTTCTAGATTAAAAGAGACTGAAGAAACAAAATAACCAATGTTAATATATAAACATTCACTGGATCTTGTAGCTGAAAAAAATGATAACTTATTTTGGAGACAGAAAAATTTAATGTGGACTGTATATTGACATGAAATCGTAGTCCATTCTCTTATAGATGAAAATAGTTACATTCCTTTTTTTTTTTTTTTAATACCTGTTGTAACAGATCGCCTAAAACTTGGTTTAAAAAAACAAATGTATTAAAGAAGTCCCATACTGGTCTAATAGAGCTAAAATCAAAGTATTAACAGAGCTGCATTCCTGGTGGCCCTAAGGGAGAATTTATTTCCTTGCCTCTCTCAACCTTCAGAGGCCACGAACAATGGTAGCTCTGGGGCTCTCTTTCTCCATCTTTTAAGTTAACAATATTCCGTCTCTCTAACCTGTCTTCCCTCTCACATCTCCCTCTAACCATAGCAGGGGGAGATTTCCTACTTTTAAGGATCTGTGTTATTAGGCTTTTAAGGATCCATGTGGTTAGGTTGGTCCCATTCACATCCCCAGGATAATTTTCTCATCTCAAGTCCCTTAATTTAATGACATCAGGAAAGGTAACTATTCCCAGATTCTCCATACTGGGGGTGGATTTTTTTTTTTATTTTAATTTTTTTTTTTTTTTTTTTTAGGTGGGAAGGGGGGCAGAAGGTAGAGTATCACTCCACCTAACTCAGGTGTTATGGTCACTTAGGAAATTTTTTTTTAAGATTTTATTTATTTATTGGACAGACAGAGATCACAAGTAGGCAGAGAGGCAGGCAGAGGGAGAGGGGAAAGCAGGCTCCCCTCTGAGCAGAGGGCCCGATGCGGGGCTCGATCCCAGGACCCTGAGATCATGACCTGAGCTGAAGGCGGAGGCTTTAACCCACTGAGCCACCCAGGCACCCCGGAAATTATTTTTATTCTTAGGAGAAACATGTTTAGCTATTTAGGAAAAAGTCTGCAACTTATATGTGTGTGTGTATATATATGTGTGGGTAACCAAATGTAGCAAGATGTTAAGAACAGTTGAATCTAGATGGGATCTTTATGGTTGTTTTTTGTCCTGTTCTTTCTACTCATCTGTAGGTTTAAAATTTTTCAAAAGAAAAGTGCTTTTGAGCGTCTTCAGTCCCCAGATAACACAGGACATATTTGATTTTAGAATGATTTCAAAAAAGAAAAAATGGAGACAGTGTTAAGACCGGGTATCTCAATAAATGTGTGTAAAAGTAAATACAGAGACAGACAACTAGAATGAAGATAAAGTTGTAATTCACTTCTTTTTTTTTTTTAAAGCAGCCACTCATATTTCCTGGAAAAGCATTTAGTGGTTTGTAGGAGACATGATGACCTTAGTTTTGGCTGCTTAAATAAAAGTATAAAGTGGATTTGTTTTGTCTCAGAGTGTACTTGTCTGACATTGATGTCCTCTGAAATGTTTTTCAGTGGAACGACGACATGCCTTAGCTTTGAGTGACAGGCCAGCTTCTGACAACACTGAGTCCTAGCTGTCAAGGTCAGACTAGTTTTAAAAGTCAAGGGCTGCTCCTTCCTTCCTTCCTTCCTCCCTCCTAGTTCCTTTCTTCTTCCCTTGTGGTTTGCTGGGTGTTTTTAGTATTGGGCTTGAATTCCTTTCCCTTTATTTTTTATGGATCTTTTACAGATTTTTTAACTGTTACCATTAAGTTCATATATAACATTTATGCCTACAATAGCCTGTACAAAGTTGATGGTAGCTTAAGTCTGAACCCATTCTAAAAGCTCTAAATTTAAACTACCCCCCCACCACGTTTAAGTGTATGATGTTGTATTGGCATTGTTTTATTTTGCGAATCCCTCAAATACTTTCTATAGATATAATTGATCTTGCTGCTTCTGTGCTTTAACATCCATATCACTTCTATATTTCCTTTCATAATTTCCTTACTCCTGATTATTGCCTTTCTTTCCACTCAAGGAATTTCCTTTAACATGTATTATAAGGCCAGTTTAATGATGATGAACTCCTGTAACTTTTTTTTTAATAGGGGGAAAAACTTTTTTTTGAATTTTATTTTTTTGTTTTTTATAAACATATAATGTATTTTTATCCCCAGGGGTACATGTCTGTGAATCGCCAGGTTTACACACGTCACAGCACTAACCATAGCACATACCTTCCCCAATGTCCATTACCCCACCCCCCTCTCCTGACCCCCGTCCCCCCAGCAACCCTCAGTTTGTTTTGTGAGATTTAGAGTCACTTATGATTTGTCTCCCTCCCGATCCCATCTTGTTTCTTTTCTTCTTTTCCTACCCCCCCAATCCCCCATGTTGCATCTCCACTTCCTCATATCAGGGAGATCATATGATAGTTGTCTTTCTCCGATTGACTTATTTCACTAAGCATGAGACCCTCTAGTTCCATCCACGTTGTTGCAAATGGCAAGATTTCATTTCTTTTGATGGCTGCATAGTATTCCGTTGTGTATATATATACCACATCTTCTTTATCCATTCATCTGTTGATGAACTCCTGTAACTTTTGATTGTCTGGGAAACTCTATCTTCTATTCTGAACGAGGACCTCGCTAGATAGAGTATTCTTGGTTGCAGATTTTTTTCTTTTAGTATTTGAATATATCCTGCCACTCCCTTCTGGCCTGCAAAGTTTTTGTGATGTTTTGTTTTCTGTTAAATGAATGCTCAAAACATAGCCACAAGTGAGTTCATTTTAACTCCAGTAATAAATTTGCAGAGCGTTTTCCTTAAAAATGATAAATAACCGGGACGCCCGGGTGGCTCAGTTGGTTAAGCGGCTGCCTTCGGCTCAGGTCATGATCCCAGCGTCCTGGGATTGAGTCCCACATCGGGCTCCTTGCTCAGCAGGGAGCCTGCTTCTCCCTCTGCCTGCCACTCTGTCTGCCTATGCTCGCTTGCTCTCTCTCCCTCTCTCTCTGACAAATAAATTTTTAAAAAAAATTTAAAAATGATAAATAACCTAGGACAAACATTTCAAGGAGAATAAATATTCACACTCATGCCTTCCTTCGACTAATATTTTTAAAGTCTAGTAGGTGGAGAGTACTCTGAGTAACCCTGAGAAGAATATGAAGATGAGTAGGGGACAGTGGTTTTCTTAAAAAACAAACAAAAATCCTACCCTTTGATCATACATGTCATAAGTATTTCCAACTTAGGCTGTTTATTATAAATAAGGAAAAAATGTCACCATATTTATTAACCTACTCTTTGTTTAAAGCCAAATTATAATTATTCACATATAGTAACTTCATGTTAAGAATAGTATCAGGGAAGCCTTATAGAATTATTTAGCTTGGTACATACATATTGTGAAATTCATATATTCTCTCCCACAGACTCGTGTCAAGGCTGTTATACACTGAGTTATCAGTAGAAATAAATTAGTGGCTGAACTTAGCCAAAGAAATCAGTGTAAAATAATATATTACCAACAGCAGCTCCCCTTAAGGATTACCCAGGCATATAGTAATATAGGCTCTCCATTCACATTGATACATGAATGATATGAAACCAGAATTGTGCCACATACAGTCTTGGACATTCATGTGTAAAATAAATACTTCTTAGTGAGTTTTTTTCCATTAAGTCATAGCAAAATGTGATGGTGGGCATCACTGTTATTACTGCTAGCCTCATTAGCCTTTTATATTCCGTAAAGGCAACCCTCTGAAAGGAAACTGTTCTCAACATACCATTTAAATGTGGTATTAACAAAAGTAACCGATCTGTGGAAAAACCACCCTCTAAGTCACACGTACGCTTTTCAGTATTAGTTGCTCCTGGGAAGTGCATTTGACTGAGTACATCTGTATGAGTTTTTAAAAATCCCCAGGCTACCCAGAAAGAATGAAAAAGTTCCTCTTTTTGGCTAATGGTCACTCGGACTTCCAGCAGGATCGGGACGTTAAACTTTCTGAATTTCACCTTAATGTAGCTTTCATGCATTTTGTTCATTTTCTGATTGTTTAGTTACTTACTATTGAGATTTAAGAATTCCTATTGTTCTAGACTCTACTTTTGAGTCATTAGGCTTTAAAATATTTTTAATATTTTATTTATTTATTTGACAGAGAGAGATCACAAGTAGGCAGAGAGGCAGGCAGGGGGGTGGGGAAGCAGGCTCCCTGCTGAGCAGAGAGCTGGATTTGGGGCTCGATCCCAGGGTCCTGGGATCATGACCTGAGCCGAAGGCAGAGGCTTAACCCACTGACCCACCCAGGTGCCCTGAGTCATTAGGCATTAATACTTCAGTCTTGCCCTCTGTCCACTTTTCTTTCAGGACTTCTAGAACAACAGTAGGGGTGGATCTTGTGTTACTATCCCACAAGGCCCTGAGGCTCTGTTTGGTTTTGGTTTTTTGCGGGGCAGAGGGAGAGCGAGAATCTTAAGCAGGCTCCAACCCCAGCACAGAGCCAGTGTGAGGCTCAATCTCACGACCCTGAGATTCTGACCTGAGTCAAAGTCAAGAGTAGGGCGCTTAACCTGCTGAGCCACCCAGACACCCCTGTTATTTATTTGTCTGTTTGTTTACTTATTGTCTATTTTCCCTCTGTTGTTCCATTGGGTGATTTCTGTTGTTGTATTTTACACTTCACTGATTCCTTCCTCCATCTTCTTCGCTCAGCTGTTGAGTCCATCCCCTGAATTTTTAACTGCAGTTACTGCATACTTCGCTTCTACAGTTTCTGTTTGATTCTATTTCCTTCTTTCCCGAGAGTACTTCCTTTCTGAAACTTTCCTATTTTTTTTTCTATTTCAAGCATTTTTTTAAAGATTTTATTTATTTATTTGACAGAGATCACAAGTAGGCAGAGAGGCAGGCAGAGAGAGGAAGGGAAGCAGGCTCCCTGCTGAGCAGAGAGCCCGATGTGGGGCTCGATTCCAGGACCCTGGGATCATGACCTGAGCCGAAGGCAGAGGCTTTAATCCACTGAGCCACCCAGGCGCCCTCTATTTCAAGCATGTTTTAATGTATGCTGAGTCATTTTTAAAATCTTCATCAGATATTTCTGTGTCATCTCAGTGTTTATATTTATTGTCTTTTTAAATTCAAACTGTGGTCTTCGTAGTTCTCTATATAGTATAATATTTCAGGTATTAAATTATGAGACTGGATTTCATGGACACCTTTTTGAGTTGTCTTTCTCTGACACTGCTGAAGCTGGGGAAAATAGTGAGGGGCACTTTTTTTTAAACGGGTTTTTTTTTAAGGTTTTATTTATTTGTTGACAGAGATCACAAGTAGGCAGAGAGGCAGGTAGAAAGAGAGAGAGAGAGAGAGAGAGGCAGGCTCCCTGATGAGCAGAGAGCCCAATGGGGGGCTTGATCCCAGGACCCTGAGATCATGATTGGAGCTGGAGGCAGAAGCTTTAACCCACTGAGCCACCCAGGTGGAGGGGCACTTTTTTTTTTAAGGATTTATTTATTTACTTATTTGATTGAGAGAGACAGAGCACAAGTAGAGGGAGTGGGAGAGGGAGAAGCAGGATCCCTGATGAGTAGGGACCCTGATGTGGGACTCAGTCCCAGGACCCTGAGATCATGACTCTAGCCGAAGGCAGATGCTCAACCAACGAAGTCACCCAGGCGTCCTGAAAGTGAGGGGCACTTTATTACCACCAGCTATGGTTAGAAGTCCAACTTCCCGTCTGGCCTCCATTGAGACTGGGGAAGGTCTTTTTCTGCTGGGCAGGGTAGAGTTCTGGACCACTCTGGCCTCTGCGGATACCACCCTGGCTGGGAAAGTTAAGTATGCTTCCTTTCAACTGAGTGGAAGTAGGAGCTCTGGCCACCAGGAACATCAGGACAGAAAGTGACCTCCTTATCACTAGTCCTTGTCTCACATCACCTGGGTGGGGAGGGGAAGGGGGATTCACTCACTGTAGCTGGTCGTGGAAGACCATGCTCCCCACACAGTCTCCACTGACATTGTGGAAAGAGGGCACTCCTCACCACGCAGTGAGCATGAAGGCCTAGCTCCCAGCCGGGCCTTCCCTGGCCTTCCCACCAACACGGTGGGTTGAGGAACCTTGTTACAACCTGGAGATAATTTTTCCTCAGCCTTTGCTGAAGAGGGAGGCAAAGCTGGAGCCCTAGTTTTTCCTCTGGTGTTTGGCTGGAGTAGAGCAGTTATTTATTGCTTAACATGTTTCTCTCTGCCTGAGCTACCCATTTCCTAGTCATTTGGCTAAAGAGAACAGGCTTTTGTTGGTGTTATTTTTGTCTGCCCCATTTGTATTTCCAGGTTGCCACTTTTCCAGCCTCCAGTCTGAGATATATGAGGCAAAAAGAAAACCCACTCTTTGACATCATGCTTTATATTCTGGTCCCAGGATCTCAAGCTGGCCTGCCTTCTCCTCTCTGCCTTTTGAGTTCTGTTATTTTTGTTTTATATGTAATGTCTAGGATTTTTAGTTGTAATTAGTGGGAGGGCTCTGAAAAATAAAATATCTATTCCATCTTCCTGGAAGTGGAAATCCGAAAATAAATTTGTATTTTCAAATTGATAGCTTTTGTTTATCAGATTTTATCAGGAGAACAGCAAGACTATTTGATGGAAGTCTCATATGACCTTCAATATCCAGTTGATTAGGGTAGTTTTTTAATTTTTGTTTTTCTTTTTTCTTTTTTTTTTAAGCTTCAAATTGATAAAATTCTGCTTGACACAAATAGTTACCCTGATATCCTTTTTATTCCACCTATGACTCGCAGGCTACAATCACCCACTGCCTGTTTTGGTAAGGAAGGTTGGCCTCGATCATAGTCACAACCATTGATTAACATACTATGTATAGCTACTTTGCAGTACAATGGGAGAGTTGAGTAGTTGTGACAGAAACTTTATGGTGCACAACACTGAAAATAATTACTGTCTATGCCTTTGAAGAAAAACTTGTCAGTTCCTGTTTACAGTGTTCTACTTTACCTTCTCAGGCACTAGGATATTAATCTAGTCCAGAAACTGAAATGAGAAAGAGTGGACTATCCTTACTTCAAAGGTGTTAGTAACTATATTCAGTAATTGATTATTTTGGTCAATAAATGAGCCCTTAGTCATTTTAATATTTATGAATTGAAGAAAAATATTTTTAGATTGCTTTTCTTTAATCTGATACAATACTGTCAACTAAAAAATAGATAATAGATTTCTCAGTTTTAAAGTTAGAACTTCCTGTTAAAATATGTTGAGTCTACAATTGTGAACTTGTTTTAATTGCTTATACTTTGCAATCTTCATTGAAGATTGCAAGATTCAGACTCTGGATTACCTGGTAGAATTTTCCTGAGCAACATGCAAATAAGTAGTTATGCCCCAGGTGAGAGAGAGGCCAAAGGTGAAGTAAGGGAGAAAGATATGAGCATAACTGTGAAATTCTTTTCCTTGTTCAGTGAATTTGAGGACTAGCTAGGAATCTGTCAGGGCTACCAAGAATAATGGAGGAGATGATTGATGGGAGTTGAGTTCAGATAGGTGGCTATGGACTAGGTCACATAGGACCTCATCGGCTACGGTAATACCTTATGAGTGAATGGAACAGCCACTGCTGGGAGGTATTGGGCAGAGAGAGGAATTACATGACTCCACCAAGGTTTTGAAAGGAACACTTTAGCTGACATCTGGTGAACTGGCTGTAAGAAAGTAATAAGATCAGAGGAATACCAGTTAGGGGACTCTTGCAATAGCCCAGGCAAGAGAGAATATTGATTTGGGCTAGGGTGGTGTAGAGTAAGAATTTGACAGACCTTAGTCCCTGGTTCCTGGGAGGTAGCCTCAAATCCTTGGACTTTCCTGGGTGATAGAAATGTTTTGTTTTCATGGTAGACTCTGATAATTGATACTAACAAGATGACTCATGAGAGACACCTGCTTAGTTTAAGGTGAGAAGATGACTCAGATGGTGGCTATTCAGGCCAGAGAGACCAACTGTATGGCTAGAAGAC
Organism: Mellivora capensis; assembly: GCA_004024625.1. NCBI lineage: Eukaryota > Metazoa > Chordata > Mammalia > Carnivora > Mustelidae > Mellivora > Mellivora capensis. Next base: position 10,193 of record PISX010023917.1, on the reverse strand, counting down.
TGGGACTTTGAGCTACATACCAATCAACCTGACCTCTAGGGAAGAGAGGGCTCTGAAGACGGAGTTCATTCATGTGTGCAATGATTTAGTCAGTCATGCCTACAGTGAAACCCCAATAAAGGAGCTGGATACCAAAGCTCAGATACGGAGCTGTGTTTATAGAGATTTTATGGAAGGAGACCAAATGCAACTAGGGCACCCTTTGGTTGCATTAGTAAGGATGCTGCCATGTTTGGAGAATCATATTTATTTTTGATATTATGCATTTTCCCTTAGAGGCATATAATTATATTTGACAAGTTGTTGACCCTGAATATGAAATAAACAGAGTTTATAACACTAATGTGGATGTGGGAATGTCCCACAATATGTCATATTGATATTTGCATTTAATAAATCCTAGGGTAATTATGGTGTGACCCTGGCCACATTTCTGCCAGGGTGCCTTGGACTTTTATAGTATATAGTATATAGTTTGCTTTTATAGAAGATTAAATGAACACTATGTTTTCCAGTAACTACATTGTCACTTAAATTTAGAGATTTGGATGCACTTTTGACCTGACAATGCCACAGCTTTAAACAGTTTCAAGTGTATGTGTCAAATCACAAAGAACCATAGTCATATGAAGTGATTGGTTAGACTGCATGTTCAAATAAGCACATACAGCTTCAAAGAATCTGTAGATCTTAATTTGGACCAAAAAATTATAGACTTCAAAACTTCAACTGAGAAATTCTTGCAGGTAGAACAGCACTGGATAAACAAACACAAGTAGCTAGTGATAAAAACATTACAGATTTTCAATGTCATTTTAAAGTTACTACTGTAAAAATTGAGAACCACCAATTATGAACGAAGGGGAATTTGTGACCTCTCTATCATCTATCTATTTTAAATGCCAGATGAATTAAATCTTTGAGCTATGCGTGTGTATGTAGAATAAAATAGTTTTTAGGGCACCAGATGACTCCATTACAGGTGATAGAAAGGAATCTGTAATTATCAATTAGAGTGCCATCTTTTTAGTAACAAATTCTAGCATTTGAAGATACCGTGACTATAGTTATGTGAGTAAACTTTAGGCAGCAATAGATGTTTTCAATAAGAGAATTGTATGTTTCTCTTGGATTTTTTCCAAGCTCTTTCAAAGATCTATATAAAACCAGCCAAATGTTTGATGATTTGTCAGCAACTCTATATTGCAGAAAATTTAGGAGCAGTATACAGAGTTTATCTAATAGAAAGGAACGAAAGGAAAATGTTCTTTTGAGTTATGTTTAATGCAAACATTGAAATTAATTGGGCGACTCAAATACTTGGAATTATAGGACTCATCATTTTTAAAATTATCACTCTGGTTTTCAGGTCATAAAATGATGTTGAATTACATCAGCTGGAGTCATGCAGGAGGCATGCCCTCATGATGAGTCTGTAAACAGGTATGAGCTCATTGGCCTAACTGGCTTTGGTCCCAATGGTATTTAAAAAGATATGAAGACTTGCTCAAATTTACTGAAGATAGTAGGAAAGTAATTTTGAATCTATATATTTAAAAAGCAGAGAGTATAACAGTTATTTTGGTTTATCTGTAGATGTTGATTATTTCTACTTGAAACCTAGTTTGGAATTCAGTCAGCAAATGTCAAGGCACACTATTGTGGATATTAAAAATGATGAGTAATGGGGTGTCTGGGTGGCTCAGTGGGTTAAGCATCTGCCTTTGGTTCAGATCATGATCCCAGGTCCTGGGATCAAGCCCCGCATCAGACTCCTTGCTCAGGGGGGAGCCCACTTCTCCCTCTTCCTCTGCCCCTCTCCCTGGCTCATGCTTGCTCACTCTCTCCCTCTAACAAACACATAATTAAAATCTTTTTTAAAAATGATGAGAAATCATTTCTGACCCTTAAGAAATGTGTGCTGTTGTGAAAAGTATAGGACATATTCACATGAAAAATAATTTGTGCAAGACACTGCAGTTGCCCGGCAGAGCTACAACTCTCTCTGACCTGAGATAGTAAGATAGAGCTGTTTCCAGTGAGGAGAAGGTGAGCTGGCCCTTGAAGGACACATCACAGCTGGCTATGCTAAGGGGATCCAGCAAGGCAAAGGATCAAGCAAATGCTATGTGTGTTTGGAAATGACAAAGAGATTTATTTCCCAGGATACTGAATGTGCATGATAGAGCAGTGGAAATAAGATTGGGCTTCACCTATGGAGGATATTAAATGCAGGATTGAGAAGTATGGATCCAAAACATTGTATTAATATTTTCATTTGGTTCCTGAGTCACTCCATCTATAAATCAAAATGTGAACTTAAGATCTGGATCAATTGAAAAGTGATGAACTTGCTTACCTGAAAATAGCAGTTGGTCATTACAGATCTCTTTTCTTTGACCTGAGAGATTCTGCAAAAGCAAACTTGATGTCGACATTTCAAATAGTTGGTTTGGAGCCCCTGGGTGGCTCAGTGGGTTAAAGCCTCTGCGTTCAACTCAGGTCATGGTCTCAGGATCCTGAGATAGAGCCCTGGATTGGGCTCTCTGCTCAGCGGGGAGCCTACTTCCCCCTCTCTCTCTGCCTGCCTCTCTGCCTACTTGTGATCTGTGTCTGTCAAATAAATAAATTTTTAAAAATTCTTTTAAAAAAAATAAAACCATTGGTTTAAGGGGGGGAAAAGGATGATATAAATATTTTCATCAGCTTTAAGTATGAATTCAAGTTCTAAAAGAAGATTTCTCTATAAAAAATAATAAAATTAAATAGATAGATAAACAAAAGAGGATTTATCACTGTTGAAACATCCTGTGAGCTGATTTCTTCATACCACCCCACAAGAGTACATGGTGGACATTTGTGGTTTGCCTGCCCAACATTCCTTCCTTTTATTCACTCCAGTGTTGCTTACCCCATTATAACTGATTTGGCAGAACAGCCAGTGAAAAGGCCCAGACTTTGCCTAGCCTCGGAGCGACCCATGAATGAAGAGGAATCACATCCCCTGATCTTGAAACCAAAATCTTAGCAGAATGCCACAAACCATAAAACAGGCAAAACATCCTGATGTGTTGCGTTCTAGCAAGAAGGTTTATTGGCTCCTGTGACTTAGCCTCCAGGAGATGTTCCCTGTCTTGTGCACTGGGACACGGGCTCTCTAGTTTTCTCTTCACATCCGCCAAGAAGTTCCTTTTTGTTTTTTCCCTTAAGTTTTCCACAGAGAGTTTTTATGGCTTACAGTTGACGATACTGACGAGTACCAGGCAGCGTCTAGTAATGCCTGGGGGGTTGTAGTCTGACACGCTGCTGTTGGTAGGTTCTATTTTTGGACCTTCTACTGTCTCATAAAGTGACAGTGTTATTCATTATCTTAAACTGGGGCATTTTTGAAAGTAAAAATGAGCAACATTAAAAATTAATCTGTAACAACAGATGTAAAGCCAAACCGAAGCTTAAATCTTACCCTTCGTGACAGCGTATCTTGTGTAAAAAACTTCAGATAACAGTTCTGGTTTGCATTTCGGCTCATCTGAAAATGTCATCAGTGATTCTGTTAAATAATAAATAGTGGAATTCTGAATTCCCTCATAAAATTATTGGAGAAAAAGAGTTATTTGAAAAATTAAAAATCCCTGCAGGCTGATTTTCTCCTTAATGGGTTTTAATGAAAAGTTATTTGGATGGTTGTTGACAAACTATGACATCAGATGTGTCCTCAGTGCCATTGTTGGGAATTCTGGTCATTCTAGTAAGATTATTTTACATTTGCTTACTTCACATTATGGTAAAAACAAAATCAAAATAAGTATCCATTAACATAAATGATTGAACTTAAAAACAAAAATTGATTTTTTTCATTCATTAGCCATTTCATGGAAAACTGAAATATATTTCAAACTTTCAAATAAGGTTAGTAAAATGTGTGTACATTGATCTGTCTTGTGTCAAGTTTATAATATTTTATCACTTTGTTATGATTTTAAAATTGATTTAAAAGTGAACATTCAGGGGTATGTGAATGGCTCGGTTGGTAGAGCATGCAGATCTTGATCTTGGGGTTGTAAGTTCAAGCCTTACTTTGGGTGTAGAGATTATTTAACCATATGATCTTTAAAAAAAAATAATAAAAAATAAAGGTAAACACTCAGAAGAATGTAAATTACTTTTTCCCTCCACAAGGATCCTGAGAATATATTTTGGAGGTAAGAAACCCTCAACAAAAATGCTTAATTAGAGAAGAAGTGGGTGGGCACCTGGGTGACTCAGTTGGTTAAGCCACTGCCTTTGACTCAGGTCATGATCTCGGAGTTCTGGGATCAAGACCTGCATTGGGCTCCAGCTCCACGGGGAGTCTGCGTCTCCCTCTGACCTTCTCCTCTCTCAGGCTATCTCAAGTAAATAAATAAAATCTTTTAAGAAAAGAAGTGGGTGTCACAACTCATGACTTGAGTCCCTAATCTGTTAACATCATTAAGACAATAAAGCAAATCCATTTTCTTTCTAGGACTGAAAACCTGTTCTACATGAGTTTGGAGATGTGACTAAATCATTTAACCTTGTTCTGTGAAACAGTCCTTACTTAACCAGAGAGAGGAGGGGCTCTGGTGCCCCAACTAAAAGGGATAATGCAGTACTTGGCTAAGGCCACTAGAGGGTGAGCTGAAAAACACAGCCACAGTTCCCAGCATGAATGTATTTCTGCAGAACAACACTTCATTGGATCAATATATGACAATTTATATTTACAAGTACTATTTATCTTCATAGAATTTCATTATAGGAAGTCATACTCATACTTTGAGATAATTTATAAACACAGTGATTTGATGACTTGATTTGAGCCAGCTAACTAGAAATGGAGACCTCCTATGTCTTTCCTGTGACATTTTGCGACTTATTTTTAAAGCGCTTTATAAACTAAAATCTAAGACTCATTAGCTTTATGCTTTAGTTCAGATTTTTTAAAAAGATTTTATTTATTCATTTGAGAGAGACAGCACAAGCGGCGGGAGAGGCAGAGGGAGAAGGCGGCTCTGGGATCCATCCCGGGACCCTGGTAACTTGACCTGAGCTGAAGGAAGATGCTTAACCATCTGAGCCTCCCAGGCACCTCTTAGTTAGGGTGTTTTTTTTTTTTATCATTTAGATAAATTTGACAGATTTAACTTACGAAAATAAACCAATACCTATGTTAAACATGTGAAGTCTGTTATTCAAGCGTAATCACACACTCTGTGATAGAACAGAAGTCTATTTAGGAGTACACTTAGGGAGAATGTTTAGAATGATTACAATTCCTGATAAATCCTAAATTCACTTTCTAAGTATCACTATCCTCTTCAGAGTGTCTCCACTTTAATCATATGTTAGATTTATTTAAATCTAACTTCATTGGGGCACCCAGGTGGCTCAGTGGGTTGAGGCCTCTGCCTTCGGCTCCGGTCATGATCTCAGGGACCTGGGATTAAGCCCTGCATCGGGCTCTCTGCTCAGCAGGGAGCCTGCTTCCCACCCCCCACCCCCTGCCTGCCTCTCTGCCTACTTGTGATCTCTCTCTCTCTCTCTGTCAAATAAATAAATAAAATCTTGAAAAAAAAATCAACTTCATTAAACATCTCCAGCTAGACATCATTTAGTTTAATTTTTTTAACCCAAAACTCCTGTTGGAAAATGTATCATCTTTGGGTATATGTTTCTTTTTCAAATTTTACTTGTATCAGTTTCATAGGCATCTTAATACTATTTTCAATTATAAACATGATGACGACATTGAAGGCTGACGTTACTGAACCAGGCACTACTCAGAGGCCACAACAATCTTGTCAAATGAGCCAAAAATGATTTTGAGGGTGTAAAACAAATTAACTCATCCAGTCTTCAAAACAAGCCTGGGAGGAGGGCGCTCCCATTGTCTTGATTCTGTAGATAAAGAAACTGAGCAACAGAGATTTAACAACTTGCTTCTTATCTTATGCCAGTAAGGAGTGGGGCCAGGATTCCAACCCAGGCAATTTAGCCCCTAATACATTGATAGGTTTTCAACTTGAGTTGTTTTGAAGTACAAGAGATTGTTAAAAGTCCTCAAGGGGAGGAGTCAAGATGGCGGAGAAGTAGCAGCTGAGACGACATCAGGTAGCAGGAGATCAGCTAGATAGCTTATCAAACCATTGCGAACACCTACAAATCCAACGGGAGATCGAAGAGAAGAAGAACAGCAATTCTAGAAACAAAAAATCGACCACTTTCTGAAAGGTAGGACCAGCGGAGAAGGGAATCCAAAGCGACGGGAGGATAGACTGCAGTGGAGAGGCCAGCTCCCGGCAAGTGGCGGAGCAACGGAGCACTAAATCGGGACTTTTTTAAAACTCTGCTCCACTGAGGGACATCACTAAACCGGGGTAAAGCCCACATGGGGTCAGCATGGCCACAGGTCAGGCAGAGTCACAGAAGGATCGGGGGTGTCTGAGTGTCGCAGAGCTCGCAGGTATCAGAGCGGGAAGCCGGCTACAGAGACAGAGCCGAGGAGTGAGCTCTCAGCTCGGGGTTACCTTGAACCGGTCGCAGGCTGGGTGAGCTCGGAGCGCAGCTGGAGGCCAGGGAGATGGGAGTTATTGGGGCTTTTCTCTGAGGACACACTGAGGAGTGGGGCCCCGAGCTCTCGACTCCTCCAGGCCAGAGATTGGGAGGTCGCCATTTTCATTCCTATCCTCCGGAACTCTACGGAAAGCGTTGAGGGAACAAAAGCAAACCCGAGCAGATTATTTACCCGGCCCCTTGTAAGGGCGGTGCAATTCTGTCTCAGGCAAAGACACTTGAGAATCACTACAACAGGCCCCTCCCCCAGAAGATCAACAAGAAATCCAGCCAAGACCAAGTTCACTTACCAAGGAGAGCAGCAGAATTCCAGAGGAGGATAAAGCAAAGCACGGACATGACTTTCTCCCCATGATTCTTTAGTCTTGCAGTTAATTTAATTTTTTTAATTTAATTTTTTTCCTTCTGCTATTTTTTTAACTCTTACCCTTTTCTTTTTAAACATTTTTAAACTAGTTTATCGTAACAATACCTTTCAAAAATAATAATAATCTTTTTTGAACCTTCATTATTATAGTCATTTTATCCTTCATTATATTTAACTTTATTTTTTGTATACATATAGGGTTTTTTCTTTATTCTCCCAACCAACTTACTTTATCAACTCTTTGTTTAGAAATTTAAAAAATTTTTTTTTCATCTTTATAGGCATATTCCATCCCTTCATTGTGTTTACTCTTATATATGTTTTTCATTCTTTAAAATTTCGGGAGGTAGACCTCCCAAAGAGACCAAATACCCACAAAATTAAGTGGGTGACCCTGTTCTAGTCACCAGTCTAATATATATTTTTTCTTTTTTAATACTCTTTCTTTATTTGTTTTCTTATTTATTTATTTATTTTTCTGAACTTTCTATCACCTTTCTCCCCCCCACAATTTGGGGTCTCTTCTGATTTGGTTAACACACATTTTCCTGGGGTCTTTGCCACCTTTTAGTATTTTATTTGCCCCTTCATATACTCTTATCTGGACAAAATAACAAAACGGAAAAACTCACCACAAAAAAAAAAAAGAACAAGAGGAAATACCGAAGGCTAGAGACCTAATCAATACAGACATTGGTAATATGTCAGATCTAGAGTTCAGAATGACGATTCTCAAGGTTCTAGCCGGACTCGAAAAAGGCATGGAAGATATTAGATAAACCCTCTCTGGGGAAATAAAAGCCCTTTCTGGAGAAATAAAAGAACTAAAATCTAACCAAGTTGAAATTTAAAAAGCTATTAATGAGGTGCAATCAAAAATGGAGGGTCTTACTGCTAGGATAAATGAGGCAGAAGAAAGAATTAGTGATACAGAAGACCAAATGACAGAGAATAAAGAAGCTGAGCAAAAGAGGGACAAATGGCTAATGGACCACGAGGGGAGAATTCAAGAGATAACTGACACCATAAGATGAAACAACATTAGAATAATTGGGATTCCAGAAGAAGAAGAAAGAGAGAGGTGAGGAGAAGGTATATTGGAGAGAATTATTGTAGAGAATTTCCCTAATATGGCAAAGGGAACAAGCATCAAAATCCAGGTGCTGCAGAGAACCCCCCTCAAAATCAACAAGAATAGGTCCACACCCCGTCACCTAATAGTAAAATTTACAAGTCTTAGCGACAAAGAGAAAATCCTGAAAGCAGCCCAGGAAAAGAAGTCTGTAACATACAATGGTAAAAATATTAGAGTGGCAGCAGACTTATCCACAGAGACCTGGCAGGCCAGAAAGAAGTGGCATGATATATTCAGAGTACTAAATGAGAAAAACATGCAGCCAAGAATACTATATCCAGCTAGGCTACCATTGAAAATAGGAGAGAGAAAAAGCTTCCAGGACAAACAAAAACTGAAAGAATTTGCAAACACCAAACCAGCTCTACAGGAAATATTGAAAGGGGTCCTCTAAGCAAAGAGAAAGCCTAAAAGTAGTAGATCAGGAAGGAACAGAGACAATATACAGTAACAGTCGCCTTACAGGCAATACAATGGCACTAAACTCATATCTCTCAATAGTTACCCTGAATGTTAATGGGCTAAATGCCCCCAATCAAAAGACACAGGGTATCAGAATGGATAAAAAAACAAAACCCATCAATATGTTGCCTACAAGAAACCCATTTTAGACCCGAAGACACCTCCAGATTTAAAATGAGGGGGTGGAAAACAATTTACCATGCTAATGGACATCAGAAGAAAGCTGGGGTGGCAATCCTTATAACAGATCAATTAGACTTTAAGCCAAAGACTATAACAAGGGAGGAGGAAGGACACTATATCATACTCAAAGGGTCTGTCCAGCACAAAGATCTAACAATTTTAAATATCTATGCCCCTAATATGGGAACAGCCAACTATATAAACCAATTAATAACAAAATCAAAGAAACACATCGACAATAATACAATAATAGTATGGGACTCTAACACTCCCCTCAAGGAAATGGACAGATCATCCAAGCAAAAGATCAACAAGGAAATAAAGGCCTTAAATGACACACTGGACCAGATGGACATCACAGATATATTCAGAACATTTCATCCCAAAGCAACAGAATACACATTCTTCCCTAGTGCACATGGAACATTCTCCAGAATAGATCACAACCTGGGTCATAAATCAGGTCTCAACCCGTATCAAAAGATTGGGACCATTCCCTGCATATTTTCAGACCACAATGCTCTGAAGCTAGAACTCAATCACAAGAGGAAATTTGGAAAGAATCCAAATACATGGAGACTAAACCGCATCCTTCTAAAGAATGAATGGGTCAACCAGGAAATTAATGAAGAATTGAAAAAATTCATGGAAACAAATGATAATGAAAACACAATGATTCAAAATCTGTGGGACACAGCAAAGGCAGTCCTGAGAGGAAAATATATAGTGGTACAAGCCTTTCTCAAGAAACAAGAAAGGTCTCAAATATACAACCTAACCCACACCTAAAGGAGCTAGAGAAAGAACAACAAAAAAAGCCTAAACCGAGCAGGAGAAGAGAAATCATAAAGATCAGAGCAGAAATCAATGAAATAGAAAACAAAACAAAACAATAGAACAAATCAATAAAACTAGGAGCTGGTTCTTTGAAAGAACTATTAACATTGATAAACCCCTGGCCAGACTTATCAAAAAGAAAAGAGAAAGGAGCCAAATAAATAAAATCATGAATGAAAGAGGAGAAATCACAACCAACACCAAAGAATACAATTATAAGAACATATTATGAACAACTCTATGCCAACAAATTTGACAATCTGGAAGAAACGGATGCATTCCTAGAGACATATAAACTACCACAACTGAACCAGGAAGAAATAGAAAGCCTGAACAGACCCATAACCAGTAAGGAGACTGAAACAGTCATCAAAATCTCCAGACAAACAAAAGCCCAGGGCCAGACGTCTTCCCAGGGGAATTCTACCAAACACTTAAAGAAGAATTAATGCCTATTCTCCTGAAACTGTTCCAAAAAATAGAAATGGAAGGAAAACTTCCAAACTCATTTTATGAGGCCAGCATCACCTTGATCCCAAAACCAGACAAGGATCCCATCAAAAAAGAGAATTACAGACCAATATCCTTGATGAACACAGATGCGAAAATTCTCAC
>PISX010023916.1:0-28906 GCA_004024625.1 Mellivora capensis | reverse complement strand
CATATGATAATTGACTCTCTCTGCTTGACTTATTTCACTCAGCATAATCTCTTCCAGTCCCGTCCATGTTGCTACAAAAGTCAGGTATTCATCCTTTCTGATGGAGGCATAATACTCCATAGTGTATATGGACCACATCTTCTTTATCCATTCGTCTGTTGAAGGGCATCTTGGTTCTTTCCACAGTTTGGTGACCGTGCCATTGCTGCTATAAACATTGGGGTACAGATGGCCCTTCTTTTCACCACATCTGTATCTTTGGCGTAAACACCCAGTAGCGCAATTGCAGGGTCATAGGGAAGCTCTATTTTTAACTTCTTGAGGAACCTCCACACTGTTCTCCAGAGTGGCTGCACCAACTTGCACTCCCACCAACAGTGTAAGAGGGTTCCCCTTTCTCCACATCCACTCCAACACACATTGTTTCCTGTCTTGCTGATAACAAAATGACTTTTATTAAATACCTAGTTGCTTGCACCATATATGCCTAATTTGGGGAACCATCTGCATCACTATTTCCTGAAATGAAACATAAACTTTTAACTAAACTGACCTATCCTTAGAGCTAAGAGACTGGTTCAATGAGATATGGACCATTATACCAACTCAGGACAATCCTAAACCTTACTTACATTCAATAGCCCAAGATGTTAAAATATTTCACAAATCTTTGAACAAATTCTTAGGGACTCTGAAATCACAGACATAGCTTCCTCGTGGGTTCATTTGAGTTTGAAACAATGGCTACAAACTAGCTTTTAGACCATTGCTGCATAATGATTATAGGACTTGTACTATAAACCTCCTTAGATTTGTACTTTCTAGGTTACAATGTGCCCTACCCCTGACTTTTGGCATCTCAGCTTCTACCGAGGCAGTTAATGTGTTAATGTCCTCATCATTGACTTTAATGCCTTGGCATCATCAGGGTGGATTGTAGTGTAAGCCCTGACAGTTGCTTTATTATTTTTTTTTCTAGCTTTGTCATGCAAGGGACTGGCTTAAGTTTAGATTGCTGAGAAATCCATTTCAGGAGACATCCACTTCTAAGAGGCTATGTTGAATAAGCATATTGCCATTTGGCCACTTGCATAAAGAGCAAGGTTTCCTGCTCCACTGAGGCTCCTTTGTGTTGGAGATCTTGTTTTATTTCAGGAACTGATCATTGGGCTGTGTTTTCTCTCTTCTTGAAATTTAAATTCTAGTTCTTGTGTTTTAAAGTGACCAATAAAGAATGAGACTGACAAATCAGTCCCCACTCTCAACTCCAGAAGAACTCCTGTCTAAGCATGCTCACTTTCTCTCTCTCTCTCGATCCAGAACCTCAGTGAGTGGTACCAGGTGTGCTGCACAATTACCAGGACTTGTATTTTTTTTTCTTTTCAAAAGCAGCAGCAGCCACAGCAGCCGCATGGCCGTTCCACAGGGTCAACAGGTAGACTTCATTTGTGAGGTTATGTGGCTACCCACCAGGAGGCACAGAACTATAACTAGGCTAGTATGTTACATTTGGCATATTTCACTGAGATAATTACAAATTTTGTTGTGGACAGTTCTACTTTAAGTGGAGAAGGGAAACTTGCCTAAGTTTCTACTAGTTTACTGGCTTCTTGTGTTTCATGTCAAAAAAATCTCAAGAGATCATCAGTGTATACATGGTGATACTTCCTTGTATTAGTTTACCTTCTAGTTATTTTGTTTCTCATGTTTTTAATCTCATATTGTAAAAACAGTAGTAAGATTGTTCATGTTTACTATTAATATAGGAAGTAATGTTGTAGAGCAATCTTACCAGTGGCAGATTCACTGATGATATCCTTTCTTTCTCTTATAGACAGCTGAACATGGCATCCCTCCTAGGGATAAACTTTTGTCATTTACTATCCATCTTAAGGCCCTAGAAACCTGTCCACTGGAAGATAAATTTCCCTTCATAATTCCTTCAGAGTCTGTTGGGGAATTTATGTTATTAGTATTTAAGAATTAGGGGACTTAAAAAGATAGAATCCCTGGTGATCTTATAGGACTGCTAGAGCTTTTATTTCCACTTTGTTTTATAAGTCAAATAGATTATTGGATAAATATAACTTTAAACAGCTCATGAAAAAGCTGTGCAGCAAAATACATGCACCAAGATTTCAAGGCCTGAAATAAATACGTATAAGCAAGAAAAATAGAGCAAGCCAATCTTCTAATCTTCTAATCATGAGCAATTTTTTTTTCCATTCTTAGTTGGTCAGTCAGTATATTTAAAACACATGCAGAAGTCTTTCTAATTATATCACAGTAAGGCAAAACACATTTTCTGATAAAGGTTACTAGATAACGCATAGTTTCCTAAGACGGAGTTCTAAAATATTCTAGGTCGTATCAGTCCAGTTGCTTTACATACCACTAATTGTTTCCATTAAGCTGCTGGCATTTTAGAATCATTGATTAAACACCCATGGTGCATTAAACAATTATGCGATATACAACTCTGATATGGATATATTTAATTGCTTCTGGCAAGCTTTAGTTAAAAAATAAGTATACATTTTAAAATACAATGCTGATAAAATTAATGAGCATAATCTTAAACTGGAATTAAATAAGAAAGGACTGATACTGAAAACTCAACAGAGACAGGAAAAGTAAAAGTCCCTCATCTTGCCAGAATCTTTGTCACTACCCATCAAAAACAAAAGTGGGAAAGCTTTGATAAGTCCAGTTAGTGCAATGCATGGATCAAAGTGTCAGACTGATAGGATCAAAGGGAACAAAATGAAGTGGTAATGTTGTGCACCAGATTTGAAACCATGGCAATGATGAGAGGTTCTCACAGGATGGAACAGGGAAGCTTTGATTAGTACACCTTGTTTGTACTGTGAAGGCATCAAAGTGGCAAATGCGCCTGGATCAAATGGGGCAGAATGCAATGGGTAATGGAGCACTCAGAGCTCACTAGAATTTAAGCAGAGATGTTGATGATGTGGTGGAGACCAATGCACACATCCCCATCTGGCAGCTGGGAAGAAGAAAAGAAAGGAAAGAATGGGGGGGGGGGGATAATTTTAATCACTTGAAAGCTAGTTGATTAGGGCACAACCAAAGAATCAAACAGCATTTTCAATTATTGCATGGGATGTGAAAACTAAATCACTTTTTAAAACTGGGCAATATTACCAATTGTTTGCTGCTAATTGTGCTTCATGTATTCTTTGTTCATTTTCAATAGTTCTATTATGTCTGTTAATTCATGAAGTAGATTCTCTTTGACTGTATATACATCTAAGTTTATATTTGCTGGGGATGCGTACTCTATTTTACATTTTACATTTTACAGATTCATTTTACAATCAAATTTCGCTTACTGTGTTTGCAGGGATTTTGCATTCCCTGGAAATCAATCCCATTTAAAAGTTAAGTCTTAAGGCATCTGTCTAACTCACTTGATTAAATTCTCTTTTTCTCCTCATTCAAAAAGTTCCAAGTCACAACTAGTGTTTGTAAATAAAAAGTAAGTATATTATTGGAATATTTACATAAACTATTCTCTAATATAGCATAGTGATAATGCCTCAGATTTAAAAAATAGAGAAAAATGCTTAACTGTATTAACACTACAATAAAATTAAATATGTTTAGCATTCATATGACTAATGTATTAGCAACAGAGTGCAACTTCCATGTCTGAGGCTGTGTGCTGGCTGCTTTACATTTATTCTCACTTATCCTTGCAACATCCCCATAAGTGGGTATTGCCTTGATGAGGGGAGATTTTCTGGTGATTTGGGGAAATAACAAATGTATTTTTCAAATAGAAGGGAAATAAACCACTGGGACCAAGAGGGCAGAATTGTATTGCTTGCTTAAAATCTATCCTTTATTTCTCATCTTTCTTAAGGCTGCCTTCTGACAGGGGAGTAATCTTGACTGCATCGAGTTTGGATGTCAAAGTGTGACTTACTTTAGCCAATGGAGTATTAGCAAGCATGTTCAGTTCAGGGATAAATGTGCTCTGATTGTCTGTTTTTCACTCTTGCCTTTTTGCCTTTCACTTTGAGAAGGATATACTCCAGAAAGCCACTGCTTCAAGAGAATGAGCAAAAAAAGTAGACCACCCTCTGACACAAAGCCTTCAACCGAGCAAGCCCAGCTAATCTTTAAACTGAGCCTAGCAGAGCCATGACCTACCCACTGAGTAATGAGCAACACCAATTTGGTATTAATTGCTATAAAGTGTTAGCAAAGGCTCTCCAGAACATCATTACAACATTTGTATGTTCACATAAAAAGGTCATTGACCAAATATGCACAATTATTTGATTGAATCCAGTATCCTTTTAAGCAGAGGTTGTAGTTGTTACCCAGGTACTATGACTTCTTCCGTTATTATTCTGCCCTCCTCCTGTTTTCTCCAAAAATACTTTGCATGGGCTACTAACTTGTGAAATCTCTGTGGAATGCATTTTGAGATTTGTTCTCACAAGAACAGCAGGTGGTGAAGAAATCTACTGCTTTTACCTCTTGAGTACTGATACACAGTGATGCCGACTGTACATCTGTTCTCTCAGGTCTTTGGGAAGTCTCTGTTCTCAAAAATCTTATATTTGTTTTTTTCGACTATCATTTCATATCACGTTTTTTGAAGGTAAGTTTGTATTTTATAATAAAACCATCACATAATTGAGACTCAAAAATTACTTATATTTCATTATATTTTCTTCATTGATTACATAGAGTTCAAATGGGGACAGATGAGTAAACAGCCAGGTTTATGTTTTAAATATGTATTGATGTGCTTCTGGAAATGAGGGAAATCTCTACTTATGAAGAAGTTATAGGGTTATGAAACCTTGCCCAAAGAATGGTTAAACCCATTGCAATATATTTCTTTATTCATCAATTGAAACTCATACTTTGGGAATCTGGAAAAAAAATGGAAAAATTTTAAAATTTTTTTCTTAACAATGAGCTGATTAGAAGATTTAATAAAAATTAGAAATCTTAAGTATATAAACACTATAGTATAAAACCAAATAGTAGTGAAGAGTGAAATCAGGAAAGAACAAATTCTGTTTATTTTTTTGAATACTGTTTTAACCTTAAAACTATAAATTGAAAAAAAAAAAACAAAAAAAAAAAACAAAAAAAAAAACTATAAATTGAAGGTGATTAAATTAATTTTTAAATTCTTAAATTCAAATGTCTCTGCTGAACTATATTTATAACTTGATGAAATGTCCTTTAACAAAAAGTGACAACATAAACATAAATAATATTTGAATTGACAAATTTATTAGTACAAATTGTTAACCTCCTCCAACTACGTTTACTGATATCCTGACTTACACACTTAATTATGCCAGGAAGTGTTCATAAAACCCAACTTCACAACAAATATCTGTGGTTAGTTAAAACTCTTTCAAATAACGAAACCTACAGCTCATAATATTAGGATCATAACATTAGTTAATTCAGTCACTCAGTTTTGTACTAATTGTCCTGAACAACGCTAGGCATTCTGTCAGTAAAAAGACAGCTCATTTTACAGAAATCTGAGTATGGCATAAATGAAATTAGATTCTCTAAGCCCAAATGAACTATATTCTCCAAACCCAAATTACTAAGTGACTAAAAATTCAACGTACAACCAGCCGTCAATATTAGAAGGTTAACTCTTGATTAAAATTAATAATATTTATCAGAAAGATTAAAAATCAGAATCCAGGACATTAGATTTATCCTCAGATATAAGAGGAAATTTTAGAGTATATGAAAAAAAAGAGTGCTCTTGTTTTTTCTTGCCTATACTATTTAGACATGTGCCAATACTCTACATACTTTAAATTTGGTGCTATAACTATGACTTTGAATGCAAGTATTTCCAATAAAATATACTTCAAAACATACATAACAAATAATTAGTAAAATTTTAATGAAACCTAAAATATTCTTAATACTTTCTGTTTATGTTGGAAAAGATAACCTTGTGATATAAAAAAAAAAAAATTGTTTACCATGACTCATGATAAGTGAAGGTAGGAATCCGGGGGGGAGGGGAGGAAACCAACCTTTTCTTTTTCCTATTTATATTCTTGTTATTTCTCACCATGTAAAAACAACATTTAAGCCATGGTATTTAATTTACTTGAGGAAGCTAATATTCTACTTTTTAAAATCATTGAATAAACTTATTTTATAAAACTGTTATTATAGTTGGTTTAGTTAAAACTACTGAAGTGAATGTTATATTAAGTCGATATGTATAATTTTAACTGAAGTATTAGATGTGTAATTTTTAAACTACCAGATATATATAAAAATTGGATAATATACATTCGTTAATTTCTACACCCATTCCTTCATTCATTTATTCATTTCCCTCTCATCAGTTTCTTATCCTGTGCCTATAATGAGATGCACAGTTGTGAAAGGAAAAGAGCATCTATACAAAGTCAGATAGATGCTTTATATTTGAACCTCCGTCTGATCATCTGTAAACATGGGAAATATGAGAGCTTGCTCTTTGGTTTTAAGATGACATGAGTTATATCAAAACTTAGCAGAGTGCAAAGGATGTGGTAGGCATCTGTGGAAATTGAGTAACTATTATTCATTATTATTTGTCTGTACAAAGCCCCATTATTTGCTCTGGCCTCATGGGTTTGCTTTTACTTGAGTGCTGTGTGTAGAAAATGGCCTAAAGTTGGCCGCCTAGATTCCTATGGGAATATAATTAAATCCATAGGCATTGAGCTTGGTTGAACTAGTCACAGAAACCTAAATTAAAGGAACTACTATTAATTCAGAAAAACATGTATTTGCCATGGAAGCTGTTAAAACCCTTTGATATTCTAAGGCCCTTTATCTCAGACTATTCAGATAAGGGTTGAGATCATGAGTTTTACATGTGGAGACTGTAGGTTATTTATATCCACCATATTCCCTGCCTCAGAGTAACACCTGAAACTAAGACAGTGATGGTCAACTATATCTCAATAAAACTGGAAAAATACTTAAAGATATGCATAGAAAGGACAAAAGGGAAGGAGGAAGAGGAGGGGAGAAGAGGAGAAAAGACTTGTGTAGCTTCACATGGAAATAGTAAAGCCTGCTCCATACATTCAGCTCCATACATACAAGGCTGTCTCTGACGGTGCTTCAATTCAACAAATACTTAAACCATAAGGAATTACATGTCAGTGACTTGTCTACAGTCTTGCTACTTAAATGGTACCACTTCAAGGCCTGAAATTAGCTTCTTCTTCATTTATATGTGATGACAAATGGAAACCAGGTAGTCACGACACTAGAAGAAATTAAATCTAGTCTTCAGCTGCTTTGAAATTTATAGTGAAAATATTTTAGATAGCAGAGAGCTTTCTTTTCTTATTAATCTTTAAAACTGATCAGTATCTATGTCTATTAAATGATTCTTATCATATCTCTTTAAAATATCAGTCCTGTGTTTTATGCTGATGATGGTTCAATCACCTGGGCCAGGCAATCATCTTGCTTTATGTCTGCTGTAGCTTTAAAGTGTGGAAAGGTTCTGGTATTATTTGTGAAATAGGCCATTTGTTGGAATGAATATCAAACTGTTGCTTTTACAGGATCAATTTTCTTTATAATTGCTACTGGCATTAACAGTCATCTCTGAAACTGCTCCTAGAAACCTGGCTGATGGATTGATATGCAGAATAATCAAAAGAGCTACTGGAGATAATGACACTTCTTTATAGGGAATTGCTTAAGGAAGATTTTCCCTTTTAGCAAGATGACTACCGCATATGGTTAGAAAGTTGAGAAAGGGCTTTCCTTTCCTTTTCGGCCTAAGGCAAAACTATAAGCTCAAACAGACTTTGTCCCTTGTAAAATGTGTGCTTTCTTCAGCAATTCTTAGATTAATGGGCATAACAAGAATGGGATTCTATTGTGTGAAACAGCAGGTCAGCATTTGCTCACGTTCTGACTGCTCCTGAAAAATCAGATGTTCTTGCAAACAACAGTTAAAACATTTTCTTTTACTAAGTACATTAGTTAGTGTTTTACAAGGCGGATGAGAAGTAACAGGATTAGAAATTTCTCCTTTTTGTGTGCACTGCCCTCAATTCCTTTTCACACATTCATTGGAGTGCAATATGGCAGTAAAAATAATCCATGTTCTTTTCACTAGACAAAGTGAAAAATGAACCCCAACTTTATCTTTTTCCCACACTATTGGCATTGTCTTTTTCAGCCATTTCATTTAGTTCTTAGGTCGAATTTGATGAAGAAATGTGTTAGGAAAATTATAAATCACTCAAATAGCAAACACCAAAAGTTTTCCAAGTTGCAGGCTGGTTAGTGTTCCTTCCTACCTCTTCCAGATGCAACTTTGTTCTCTTTATTTCCTCTTACTTATATCTTTTCAGTGACCTATTCCCTGGTCTATCACCAACATCCATGCTATTTTTATCCCTCTTTTTACCTTTCCACAAGCAGAATCAGGGTTTGGGATGGTAAAAATGATGTTGGTTGAGGGGAAAAACAATAATTAAACGCTATAGCTCAATACTACTATCCATTTTATCCCAATTCCTCTTCTTTCCTACACACACACACACACACACACACACTCATATTCTCACACACAAGACCCCAATTAGTCTTCTAGAATGATGCTATCCAGTAAAAATATAATACAAGACACAAAGGTAAGCCATGTATCTAATTTTAACATTTCTAGTAGACATATTAAAAGCAATAAAAAAGGAGCGCCTGAGCAGATGACTTACATAAGTAAATCTTAAAAAAAGAAACATAAAATTAATTTTAAAATATGTATTATTTAAACCAAGAGATTTAAAATATTACCATTTCAATTTGTAATTGATATACAAATATTAGTGGGATTTTTGTGATTAATGTGATTCTTTTTTCTGTCTGAAGTCTTCAAAATCCAGTTGTACTTTACACTTGAATAAGTAAGACACCGACGCAGGAAGGGCAGCCTTGGCAGTACAGATTTTGCCAGAGGTTTCTAGAGACCAGCCTCCCTTGGCCCTGCCTATTTCCTGAGTCACCTGTCCAGTACACATATAAATTCTACTAACTTCCCACTACCTATCTAAAAAGTTATTTTTCTACTTGTGTTTTCGGTTTTTTTTGTTTTGTTTTGTTTTGTTTTTTTGCGGGTTCTTTTTACAGGTGTTTTGCCACCAGAGGCCCTGATTGATATGAACTCATATCTCTTTCAAGGTCTCCTTTTCCTCTGCATACATTTAAACCATCCTTAATAAGTGAAATCATTATTAGTTTGTTCTAAATAAATTGCAGTCAGTCGTGCTTATCAAATTAACAGCCTAATTAACTAGATATACTGCTGTATGTATAATATATGGATTGAGCCAAAATGGAATGTTAATGCTCTATCTTTAACCTTTCTCTTCATTTCCCTCTTAAGCAGATTTCTTTTGATACTATCATATAAGTGCTACTCTTTCCTACTCCCTTCTCTTTTTCATATTTACTTTGAATTAACTTTCATTTGCATTATGGCAAAAAGCATATTTAATCTCCTTTTTCTAAGATATTCTTTATACAATACTGGGCTTTCTCTGCTAAGTAAGAAGCTAATTTTGGATACTCCTTGTCTAAAATTCTTCAAAGCCAATATCCTCCTGGCCCCTGTAAATTTTGTAATATCCAAATTCCTCAAATTGAGTTCTAAGGCTTTTCCAATTTTAGACCTTTTATCTTTATATCCAGAATCATTTCTAGGTGCTCCTCATTTCAAAAATGACATTCATATAAGCTTTTGTGACACTTTTTTGTCACAAAACAAGACACATATCTCACACTCTTACTAAACATTTCATTTAAAAACTTCCATAATATCTTTATTGCAATGTTCCTTCATTAATTACATTGTATTGTAATTCTTTTTCATTTTAATGTCTTCTTCTTGTATACTCTAAAATTTCTGGAAAACAGGCTCAATGAATATTTATTGGATAAATTGAAAAATAAATAGGCAAGTCAGCCAGAAAACCCATTTAATAAAGATGTACATATTTGTTTTAAATTTAACTATTATTGATGACAATTGTTCCACTCTGCGGTACTTGTTGGAGAAAAAACACTTGTACTCTGAAATTGGACCTGAGTCAAATAATTGTTATACCACTTAGGAGTCCTACGACTTCAGGAAAGTTATATATCTATCTGAAATGGAATTCCTTCATCTCTATAATGGAGATAAAATGTCTGTTATAGACACTATACGGATTAAAGGAAATTTTAAAAAACAAATGTATTAAATGCTCAATGTAGCAAATACCTTTTAGTGAGTACTCATTGAATATCAGTCATTATTTCTGATTGTTTAAAATATTTAATATTTTGATTATTCGATAAAACTTATGCCTGCTGCACACAAAGCAATAATTGTGAGCACTTGTAAGACCTAACCTAGTAGTTAAACTTTCAGAAAAAACAAAATTTAAAAATCACAAGAGATTAGGTATCTCTTACTTACAGTACTTTTGTATCTGAATGTGGTGTGTGTGTAGATAAAGAGTAAAAACTATTTCTATTTTCAAAATTTAACGAGGTTGATGTAGTTTCTTTATATTATTTTTTACTAGAAACAATAAGGCACAATT
The DNA here is from genome assembly GCA_004024625.1 of Mellivora capensis. NCBI lineage: Eukaryota > Metazoa > Chordata > Mammalia > Carnivora > Mustelidae > Mellivora > Mellivora capensis. Next base: position 18,275 of record PISX010023916.1, on the reverse strand, counting down.
TGCTCACTTGCAATAAACGTATTTAGGTCTTCTCAATAATTCTTTTCACTAGGGCATCCCGTATCCTTGTTGAAAAATCTTTCTGGTATGCTTATGGTTATCTCTGTCTAATATAATGAACTCACTTTTCTCTCTCACTATTGAGTTCTGCTCCCCTTTGTTTACTTGAATGGGTAGGTCTTAAGTGTGTCTCCAGGAGCACTTACTTGAATAAAGAATAAAAACCCATCATTACAGGACCTTTGATCTTAATGGTATTTTCTGGGGCAATAAGAATCACACTGTATTTCCTAGATTTAGGTAGATTTTCAAAACTTTGTATGAATGTATGTTCATTTAGATGCCAATTGGTAATGGGTACAAAAAAATAATTTGTTTCCACTCGTAATTTCCAGACTTCATTGATAGATCTCTCTGCATTCTTAATGTGTTTGAAGCAAACAAACAGAAAGTGTTGCTTAATATTCTAATATGGTGTTTCCCTTGCGGGACATAGAGGTCCTGTCCTGAATGAATTCTCTTAATTCATTAATATTTTACTCATTTCAAGGGTATGATGTCTATTATTCATGCACAAATGAATTCACAATAACTTTTCCAATTATTGATTTAATATTTTTTTTAGTATTAAGATCACTCTGAGTTGTTATTATATTATCTTGGCTTCTCCATGACATTTGGTCTAGGAAGTAGTCACAAGTTTAAATGTGACCTTGTATTGGATTTACCTGAAAATATTTGGAAATGCATGGCTCCGAAAAGGATAAATTTTTAGTAATCCTCTTATTTCCATAATATAGAATCACACATGGGAAAAGATTAAACATGTTTAATTTCAAAAAAATAGAGAACAGATTGGTAATTTAACGGTAAATGTGCCTAATTACAGAAAGTTAATTTTGTCAAAATATCCATTCCTTAAAGGTGTTATGTGTATTTTAACATTATCATATGTTACATCTTAAGTTATTATTAAATTTTATGAAATGCATTGATTTTTATGTCATTTCAAGAAGTAGTCCCTATGAGGTGACATTGCTGAAAAGTAATGTTACATAGAATTAACCAAATGCATTTGCCAGGTATTGACATTTTGACTGAAGGTAGCACCTTCTGTGACAGTACTAATGGGACTCATGAAAAACAGGAACCTGAGTTCATTTAGCTGAGGAATATTCTGTAGGTAGGATGAAAGAGAGAAAAAAAAACCCATTACATTCATGGACTTCTGAACATGTTATGACATAAAATAATTGCATTTCTTGGAACAGAGTCGCTTTAGTTTTATCCATTACCTATAAACCCAAAGTCTACTGCTTCTTAGCATTTTGTCATATAGTTAACTTATAGAGTTGACCTTGAAACTGAAATATAAGAACTATAGGTACAAAAACTCAGTTTCTCAGCAACTTTTAAATTGAAGATTCACATTGATACTATTATTATTAATAGTCCTATATTGCACCTAAAAATCATAATACTACATAATTTAGAATCATATTTTTATTGAAAAATATGTGAAAAAATTACTTAATTAAAAAACAAACAATGATTTATTGTCTTCCAGCTTAAGACACAGGGGCCTTAAATCAAACTTTTCTGGGCCAATATTTCTTTCTCTTGTGTTTTCAAATTAAAGACTGTTAAAGCCCATTCACTCACAAAGCCAACATTTATTAGCCAATTAAAAGTGCTTGGTGGAAATAGAATAGTGAGCAAATAAAGACTCTCTTTTTTTCAGTAATTATTACTTTCAGTGCCAAAAACTCATACTAAATAAATGTTATAATAAAAATATGTTCACTAACAGAATTCACAGTAGGGCACAAAAATGACACTATAGAAGTATAAAACAGAAGATCAAGATCTAAGTTTACCCTGAGAAATCACTTCTATACTAAAATGCAGACACGTTAACAATGTAAATGGGGTACAAAATGAAACAAACATCAAGAATAGCAAACGTAAGGACCTGTGACCCGAGAGGTCAGTTGGGATGGCATACTAATTACAAAGCTGGGAGTAATGGGAGGTATAGCTGGAGAGAAAGCCAGAGACTAGACCATGCAATGGCAAACCAGCCATGTTAAAACTGCATATTTTATCCAGAGAGAAATGGGAAACTGAAAGTCTTGTCTTTTTTTTTTTTTCCCTGTCTCTCTCTCTAAGAGTTTATTCATTTGAGAGAGAAAGAAATAGCAAGAAAGAGCACAGGTGGGAGGGTGGGGGGGAGAGAGAGAGAGAGAGAGAGAGAGAATGAATCAGGCTCCCCACTGAGTAGGGAACCCAATGCAGGGCCTGATCCTAGAACCCTGGGATCATGACCTGATCTAAAGTCAGCAACTTAACCAACTGAACCACCCAGACAGCCTTGTCCTTCTTTTCACTTTTTTTTTTTTTGTAATGGGGGTTTGGCACAGTAAATTTAAATTTTGAAAACATCATCTTGACTGCAGTGTAGAGAAGTATAGGAGAGGAAGTTAAGAGGAGACCCATCATTTCCCTGTTTTTCACAGATTTATCTATTTTTATTTGTATTACTGTTTTCCTGGAATGTTTTCTTTCTAAATGTTCTAGGAATAAAATGCATTATTGATAATATTTATCTTTGTATAATCTTCTGATGCTCGACCTGGTGAGCACATATGAATCTCTTATCTTACTGCCAATATGTAAGAATCAGATAGATCTGCAGGATGTTATTGATCCCAAGTTACCAAAGTCTGTAGAGTCTACATAAGGTTATCATATATTTATATGTATAACACTTCAGAGTTGAGAATTAAGGTCCTATCTGGAGATTTTACTGTCCCAAATATTCACTTATCACAATACAGTTTGTCATGAAAGATGGATTATTCTGCTGAGAAATAGCAAGTACTAAGCCTTTTAAAATGTTTATCAAAATATATTCATCAAAACTGGGCTTCTGCCACTACATCTCCTACCTCTCCCCCCCAAAGGGGGAGTCATTTTGGTCTTGCCCATTTTACATTCTTACAGATATCAAGGAGACCAAAAGTACTAAGAAGGAATATCACATGTGGAAATTGGTTGACTTGACCTTCCTAAATATCGAGACAAATAACTATTCCTTCTTTTTCTCTAAAAAATAAAGTTCTGGAGCGCCTGGGTGGCTCAGTGGGTTAAGCCTCTGCCTTCGGCTCAGGTCATAATCTCAGGGTCCTGGGATTGAGCCCGGCATCAGGCTCTCTGCTCAGCAGGGAGCCTGCTTCCCCCTCCCCACCTGCCTCTCTGCCTACTTGTGATCTCTCTCAGTCAAACAAATAAATAAATATCTTTAAAAAATATATAAAAAAATAAAAAATAAAGTACTGTCATTATATTCCATTTGATAACCAAATCATATGTTTGTGTGCACACATGTGTATTTAACTACAGATTTAATATGTAGAAAGTTACTAATTATTAATATAAACAAGAATAGATACAAATATTAAAGATAACTGAAACCATAAGAAGATTGAAAATAAATATCTGATTATATTGACATTTTATAAAGCAATCCAAATAATTTTGTTAAAAAGTAAGTAAAAGAAAAGTTTGGTATAGAATAGTTAGCAAGGTGAGAAGAGGACTGGAGTAACTATCAAAAAAAACAAAAACAAACCTACAACGAAATAAATTTCATGGAAAGGGAGGTTATTTTGTTTACTGGTATACCAAATCATAGAAAGGAGAGAGATGAAAGAGAGAGAGAAAATGCAGTTTTTAAAAATATTTCTGTTTTAGAAAATAGACATTTGATCCATTCATGAGCATGGGCAATTTGTCCTTCCAGATAACTCAAAGACAGAATGAAATCATTTCAGTCAGTCTCTAGAAGGATACACCATCTATTGTGTTTCAATAAACACAAACTCTCCTTTCATTAGGATAAAGAGCTCTTATGTTGTTAAGGACTGGGGCTTATTCTTTCCTTTAGAACCATTTTATTGTGGCATGTTGGGTCTTGGATTTGGGATCCAATAGAAGTTAAAATGGATAAAGAACCTGTTTTTATGAAACTTGAAGAATACTAATAACAGGAATAGAAATAAAATTGCAAATATGATAAGTTCCATAAAAAGAAGTACATAACAATTAAGGAAATTTTCTTTTATGAGAAATTAGACAAAGTATTGATAAGGAAGCATAGACTGAGCTGGCATGTGAAAGATGCCAGAGGTCAGATCATTTAAATACACATAACAGTATATATAAATATCCTTGGAAAGGAAAAAGAATCATAGCACATGGATTAAGAAAATGTTCTAGTGTCCTTAGACCTGAAATAGCTAAAAGGAGATTAGGCTAAATGGAATTTAGGGAACAGAAGAAATTTCATACAACCCTTATAGTAGTTGTCTTTTCTTTTTCCAATGGATAATCAGTCTCCAACATATAAATAAAAACAATTAGATGAAAAGTTATTGAGTAAGGACATAGGTAGGGGGTTTTATCAGGAAAGAAAATAAAGGGGTAGAAGAAAACAGTCTTAATAAATGAGGATTAGATGTTGGGCCCCATCTTTAGGAATTCTTGCCTAAAGAGCACCAGTCAGTGACCTAGAAGACTCCCTGAGACCATTTCAAGTGACTGGCCTGTCAGAACCCAGCACAGCAGCCCTCATACAATTTATTATGGCAGCTTCTTATGGGATTAAAGAAACATAAAAATAATAATAACAACTTTTCCTCAAGATTTTACAACCAAATTTCCACCTAATTTGGGATGGCATTAACATGGTGAGATTTTGTGTCTTAGTATTCCATATTACTTGATCATCTTATGAGAAAACCTTCCTTCCATAACTCAAGTTACTCAAAATCATTTACACAGGATAAGGAGAAACCCTTATGTCTGGAATTGGAAGACAAATTAAGGTGCATTACTTTCAGTACTATGTTGAATAGCAGTGGATATAGTGGACATTCCCCCCCACCACCACCCATGTTCCTGACCTTAGGGGAAAAGCTCTCATTTTTTCCCCACTGAAAATTATATTCGCTGTGGGTTTTTCATAGATGGCTTTTATGATATTGAGGAATATTCCATCTATCCCCTACACTGTGAAGAGCTTTAATCAAGAAAGAATGCTGTACTTTGCCAAATGCTTTTTCTGCATCTGTTGGAAGTATCATACGGTTCTTGTTCTTTCTTTTATTAATGTGGTGTATGACATTGATTAATTTGTGGATGTTGAACCAACCTTGCAACTCAGAAATAAATCTCACTTGGTCATGGTGAATAATCTCTTTAATGTAACTGTTGTATCCTATTAGCTAATATTTTGGTGAGAATTTTTGCATCCATGTTCATCAGGAATATTGATCTGTAATTCTCTTTTTTGATGGGGTCTTCTGTCTGGTTTTGGGATCAAGGTAATGCTGGCCTCATAAAATTAGTTTGGAAGTTTTCCATCCATTTCTTTTTTGGAACAGTTTCAGACAAAGTAAGTATTAATTCTTCTTTAAATGTTTGGTATAAATCCCCTAGAAAGCCATCTGGTCCTAGGCTCTTGTTTTCTGGGAGATTTTTGATTACTGCTTCAATTTCCTTGCTGGTTATGGGTCTATTCAGGTTTTCTATTTCTTCATGGTTCAGTTATGATAGTTTAGAGTCTCCAGAAATGCATCCATTATTTCCAGATTGTCTAATTTGTTTGCATAATTGTTGGCATAGTTGTTCATAATATGTTTTTATAATTGTTTGTATTTCTTTGGTGTTGGCTGTGATCTCTCCTTTTTCATTCATGATTTTATTTATTTGGGTCCTTTCATGAATAGGCATTTCTGCAAAGAAGATATCCAAATGGCCAACAGGCACATGAAAAAGTGCTCAACATTACTTGACATCAGGGAAACAGAAATCAAAACCTCAATGAGATACCACACTTCGCACCAGTCAAATGGCTAAAATTAACAAGTAGGGAAATGACAGGTGTTGCCAAGGATGTGGAGAAAGGGGAACCCTCCTATAATATTGGTGGGCTGGTGGCCACTCTGGAAAATAGTATGGAGGTTCCTGAAAAAGTTGAAAATAGAGCTACCCTATGACCTAGCAATTGGACTACTACATATTTATCCCAAAGATACAAATGTAGTGATCTAAAGGGGCACATATACCCCAATGTTTATAGCAATAGCCAAACTATGGAAAGAGCCTAGATGTCCACCGGCCGTTGAATGGATAAAGAAATGGTGTGTGTGTGTATGTATATATATACATAAGTATATACATACATGTATATACTTATATGTATATACATACTTATATACTTATATGTATATAAATACATGTATATACATATGTATATATATACATACACAACAGATATTATGCAGCCGTCAAAAATGAAATCCTGCCATTTGCAGTGACATGGATGGAACTAGAGGGTATTATGCTAAGCGAAATAAGTCAATTAGAGAAAGACAATGATTATAATCAGGCTGATATGTGGAATTTGAGAAACAAGGCAGAAGATTATGAGGGAAGAGAGGAAAATATGAAACAGGATAAAACCAGAGAGAGAGACAAACAGTAAGAGACTCTTAACCTCAGGAAACAAACTGAAGGTTGCTGGAATGGGCGGGAGTGGGAGGGATGGAATGGCTGGGTAATGGACACTGGGGAGGGTATGACCTGTGAACTGTCAATCAGACTGATGAATCACAGACCTGTACCCCTGAAATAAATAATACATTATATGTTATTTTTTTAAAAAATTAAGGTGAATTAAAAGATCCAAATTAGGGACAGTGGTAAAAGACAATGACCTTAAGATAATATTAGCTATGCTTATTTATTGTGCATTCCAAGTTACACATTGTGATACACCCTGTACATATCCTAATTTTACTTTCTCCCCATTGAAATACCACTACTATATTCAGAATGTTAAAGGTTATGAAATTTTATCAAAATAATTTAGCTATGTGTATTTCCCAAACCCACATCTTTGTTTATACCAAACAACAGCATAGAGTGATAAAGGTAGATTGAGCTACGTGATGTCTGAAGAGATGTCATGGAATATGACAAGTGGATGCTTTGGCAAGGTTGATATTCATAGTGTGGTGGGAGAGAAAGCCAGGTGCAGGAGAAGGAGGAGGCAAAGAAAGGTGAGAAAGTGGAAAGTAAATGCTTGGTTTATACATAAGAAAATTTATAGCAAGGAAAATTGTAGAGACTGAGGTCAAGACAAAGGAAATTAGTTTATCCTGAGGATACTGACTAATCAATTTTAGGAGGAAGGGAAAGATAACAACAAAAAATAAATTGAAGAATACAGAGATAGAAATATAACTAATGTCAGAATTTTTCAGAGGTGGCAGGCAGTGATATGATTGATAATGTTAGTCTGTGGAGTGGTTTGTCTTAGAAAGAAGAATCAGTAAATCTTTGATGCAGAAGTGGGTACAATAAGACCTGTTAAAAAATACAAACAAATAACTGCAAAAGCAATTATTTTCCTTTATAACAAAACAAACATTCCATAGTCTGGAATCCAAACTCTCTATTAATTGGTACTAAATCGCCCTTCCCTCTCATCATTTCAAAAAGCAATTCTTTATGAAGGCTAAATCACTGTATTCATTGTAATCATCATCTGAATCCAAGTCCTGTTTTTCCATTGCAATTTCTCATCCAAGTGATCCTCCTAGCACAGATGTCCCTCCTTCCCATCAGAGCCTCTCATCTATTATTGTCCAGTGCAAATCTACCTCCTGTGTGAAGCGGCCTTAAAAGCACATTTTAAAATTATTAGGCATTCCTTCTAAGAAGAGACTGCATGTACAAGTATTAATCATTTATCTTAATACTTTTGGATATTATTTATTGCATTCTATGTAGATAGAGTTATATCTATATTTCTAGTTTTATAGAGTTATATTTGGGGTTATATCTATCTATGTATCTTTCAGTTAATGGGCTGACTTATGTCCCTCATAATTCATATTTTGAAGTTTTAAAAATCAGTATCTCAGAATGTGATGGTATTCAGAAATAAGGTCCTTAAAGAGGTAAGTTAAAATATGGTGCTGAGATTGGGCTTAATCTAGTATGACTGGCGTTCTTATAGGAAGAAGAAATTAGGAGACAGACACACACACAGGGAAGATCATGTAAAGACAATGAGGTGAGAGTCATCAGAGGAAATAAACATTGCTGTCACCTTGATCTTAGACTTCTAGCCTTCAGAATTGTGAGAAAAAAAATTGTTTATGCCATAGTCTGTGGTATTTATTATGACATCCTAGCAAAATAACTATAATATTATATGTTACACAGAAATATAATCTTAACAAATAAATTATATCCTTGATATTTATATATATCACCCTTAATGTTTCCCACAGTGTCTTTTATATAAAGTTGTAGTGCAATGTAGTGGTTAAAAAAGTTCAGATTATGGAGTAAAACAGACTTGAGTTTTAGTAGCTTCCGCATAAAAACGGTATGAACTTTCACATAATATTTAACTCTTTGTATCCTAATTCTTTTATCTGTGTTATAAGGATAATAAGGGTCTCTTCCTCATAAGAATATTATGGTTATTAGATGAAGATATTTATATAGAATATAATATATACAAGGTCTATAGCAATTGTTAGCTAGTACTACTTAGTTCTTGATGAAATTAGTTTTGGATTTTATAAATTATTTAATATGACCTAACTCATTTTTACTAAAATCACTACTATATTTTAACTATTAAATATTTTTCAATATTTTATTTCTTAAATTACATATTTTTAGATTACAATTTTGACATTGGATATTATTTATTACTGGACAAATTTCTGTTGAAAAGCTCAAAAAAATGATTTTCTTGATAATCAACATTCATAATAAAGTAGTTTAAATGACTATACTTCTGGTAGCTTAAAATGAACACTCAACCATTTATAATGTAGAGTGAGTTTATACATTGACTAGATGTTTCTCACATTAAAAAAAGTTGTCATAGTTGAATCACACTAAAATTCAACAAAAGTTGAATCACACTAAAAATCCATTTACAAAAATTTTCTGAGTTCAATAAGGATAAACAGTGATTCTAAACTAAATACTAAGCAGATAACCTATAATATAAGGGAGCACAAAGTTACATTTCAGTGGTTAACTTTCTGCCATATTCCTTAACCACTAAACTTCTTTGTGTGCTCTAGAAGGACAACAAAATATAAAGCTTAGATCCTATACACTGTGCTGAATATAGTAAGAAACCAGTTAACTTAGAAGACAAATGTCTGCATCTCATAGAGTTGAAGAGTTAATTTTTTTTTTTTTTTCAAAAACATCTAGGTGCGGGATGCCTGGGTGGCTCAGTCAGTTAAGCGTCTGCTTTTGGCTCAGGTTATGATCCCAGAGTCCTGGAATCGAGTCCTGCATCAAGCATCTTCTTCAGCAGGGAGCCTGCTTCCCTCTCTATTTGCATTTCTCTGTGCTTGTGGTCTCTCTCTGACAAATAAATAATAAAATCTTTAAAAAAAAATCTAGGGGCACCTGGGTGGCACAGTTGGTTAAACGTTAGACTCTTGGTTTCATTTCAGGTCATGGTCTCAGAGATGGAGCCTGAGGGTCTATGCTCCACATGGGGCTATGCTCTCAGCCCTGAGTCTGCTTGAGATTTTCCCTCTCTCTCTGGCCCTCCAACAGAAACAAATTTAGCCCCAGATTTAAAAATTAAAAATCCCCTCAGAAAAAGGGACAAAGAATTGAATCAGTACATAATTAGAAGCCATAAGCATACAAAAACGGCACGAGGCAGGTGAATTGAAAGTAGCAGAGAAAATAACCAGTGAAAAATACCTAAAGAGAAGATTTCAGAAGGCAAAATTTACAGAAAAAAATATTTTAAAAGCATGGCTAATTATGTTTAAGGAAATAAAAATGTGGAAGTATAAACATGGAACTAAAGATGATAAGGAAGAAACTGTGAAATTTTATAATAAACCACAAGAAAAGAAATAGCTAGAAATGAGCAGACTCCACACTGAACATGGCGCTTGAACTCACAACCTCAAGATTGAGTCGCATGCTCTACTGACTGAGCCAGCCGGGCAAACCTGAAAAACACAATTGTTGAAAAATTTTAAAAAAGTAAAAATATCAATAGCTTGATAGAAGAGAATATTAGTAACCTGAAACTTATTTCTGAAGGAATTTTCTAAAATATAGCACAAAAAGACAAAAAGTTGAAAGGGGTGTGTGTGTGTAAATAAGTAAATAAATATAAAGAAATAATAATTACCCAACAACAAATGTCTCGGGTCGGGGTGGGAGAGGGAGTTTACACACAACTTATACAGTTTTAACTGGAATATTTTATTAGTAATTTAAATAACTTGAATTTTGTTTACAAATACATTCTTACTTGGATTTCAAGACCAAACGTATAAATGCTTACTCTTAATTTTTAATAGCAATATTTCAAAATCATAGGAAAACTGGAAATACATTTAAAGTAATTACAAGCCTTGACAAGTACTGAAACACAATCTCTACAAATCTACTGATCACAGACTTAAGAAACTTGTCTTGCATTTGAAATTGAAAAGCATCTGCATTAAATATAAAACTATTCTTCATGGGGTACGCCTGGGTGGCTCAGTTGGTTAAGCAGCTGCCTTCAGCTCAGGTCATGATCCCAGCGTCCTGGGATCGAGTCCCACATCAGGCTCCTTGCTCGGCGGGGAGCCTGCTTCTCCCTCTGCCTCTGCCTGTCACTCTGTCTGCCTGTGTTCACTCTCTCTCTCTCCCTCTCTCTCTGACAAATAAATAAATTTTAAAAAAATTTAAAAAAACTATTCTTCATGGTATTGAAGTTTGTAAGGATTAATTGAATTTAGATTCAAAGCAAGTAGAAATCTGAACAAGTATATGAAGAGTATTTTTCAAAAATAAAACTTGGCTTTCTGAGAAAAAGCCCACATATGTAGATATGCAACTATTTAATGGAAATTTTGTATTCTTTTGGTTAAAGAAAGGTAGCTTTGTTCAATTATGTCCAACTGAACAAACATTTGAATATAGGACATTGTGTGAAGCAGTGAACATATAAACATAAAACTCAGAAATTTTTCTTTCAGGAACTATCTTAGATTTAATATTTTAGTTACCACATTCATTTATATTATCTTAGATTAAAAATATAAACTGATATATAAAGTGAAAATTAGGGAACTTACATTATGTATATATTGTCACATAGTTGGAAAGTGAATTAGAATCCAGGCAGTCCAAGAGACCAAGAAAGTATCTTAGAATCTTTACATTAAAAACCTATATGAGTAAGCAATATTTCTATATAGGTCTTGATGTAGAGTTAAAATTACTAGAAAGTTCGTGGATACTAAAATGAATGGTTTATATTAATAGTAAGAATCCTCTTACACTCTATTACACAGTTTAAAAATAAATAATAAATAAATAGCTGACCCCAAACACTCTAGATAAGACTCTACATACTAAGATATGTATATTTAAGAATGACTATCTATCTATATAACATATATATGAATGACCAGATATAAAATGGTACATGCAAAAATTTTCTCCCTCTTTAAGAAACTGGTAAGAGTCTGAAATCGGTATTGTAAGAGAAAATGTCTATACTGGTCTGCTCTGCATTTTCTTATCATTGTACATTCCAAGTGCTGTACAAATCTCATTTTTAATGCTGTTCTTCATTCACAACATATAAACTAAACTTGACTATATTTTCTCATGTCACTTCTATTTTCTGCAAAATCATTTTAGTCTTTTCATGTATCTGAAATGCTAACACATTTCAATCTTAATAATTCTTTGCAGAGAAGGTTTCTATCATCAAACACTAAAAATAGTTTTTGATTGTTTTACTTATTATCCTACAATAATTTCCTTCTGACTGCTTTGCCCTGAATCCTTGTTTCTTTACATGTGTATCAATATTTGCCATGCCAGATAATCTAATAGTCAGAGTAAATTCAGACTACCAGCAAGGCCAGATAGTATGTCTGCATGCACATACATATGTACACACACACATTTTTTTAAGTAAATTACAATACAGTGTCCACAGAATCTGAAAATATAGATAACATTTTCTAACAGTTCAGACCATAATTCTTGATGATATTATATATAATGGCCTATATTTCTGACTTTTTGGAACCTCTCTGTACACACACACATGCACACAGACTTCACACACACAATCATGAAAGTTTTTGCCTTGAGATAAATCAGAATGCTGTTGAAACTTCCTAAACTTAATGATATATACATATGTTATATATGTGAAGATATCCCAAATTTTTTAGTGCAAGAAAATCATTGTTTCAGACTGAACCGAAAATAAATCCACTTTTGCTCTATGAACATGAGAGCCATGTTTTTTTTCACTTAACTTCATTAGGCATATAACCCACTTGAACACTGTACCTACAATGAAATGTAGACCATGGATGCATAGGGAGCACAGGGAAGAATACACCTTTCAGAAAAAGGGAAGGGAACAGAAGGCTTCAGATAAGAGATGACATGTAAGTTGGATTTTGAAAGATGAGTAAGACACGGACAAGCCTAAAAGAATTTTAGATAGATAAACATTTTAGATAGAATTAACTTCATGAGAAAAGCTCACTGATGTCAGAGTCTAAGGCAATAACTTCTTTTCTTGAACAGTATCTATAAATTATCTTCACAAAGCTGACTCCCCCTTGTCATCCAGTACTCAGCTTAAATATCACTTTAATTCCTAACCAAGCAGCAACCTTCTCACAGACTAAGTCAATCTTATCACAGCACCCAGTTTCATTCATTTTCTTCTTACAAAGATCACTACCTGCTATGTTAGGTAGGGTGGCTGGGAAGACCCTCCAGAAAAAGTGACATTTAAGCAGGGATCTAAATGAGGTAAGGTAATAAGTCACATAAAGCTGCTGGAATGCTCCATCAAAGGAAGCAGTAAAGGCAAGGGCACATATTGACTCTCCTCATTATGCCTGTGGACTACAGGAAAGCCAAACTGGCTCACATGGCAGAACAAATAAGGAAGAAAGTCACAGGCTATGTGGTTAAAGGCTGGATGATAAAGGGTTTTATAATCATGGGAAGTGGCTTGGATTATAATCTGAATATTAGGGAAAGCTTTAGAGGGCATTTTAATAACATATCATTTATGCTCAGCTTTTAAAAAGGTGATTTATGGAAAAATGACTGTATAGTTGGCAAAGTAGTTTCAGCTCAGCATACACAAGAATTGTATCTATTATACAATCACAAACTCTTTTTTTTTTTTTTTTTTTTTTTTGGAGAGAAAGGGAGTGAGTGAGAAAGAGCATGGGAAGGGAGAGGGTCAGAGAGGGAATCAGACTCCCTAATGAGCAGGGAGCCCAATGTGGAACTTGATACTGGGACTCTGGGATCATGACCGGAGCCAAAGGCAGCTGCTCAACTAACTGAGCCACCCAGGTGGTCCACAGTCACAAACTCTTGGTAATGGTAAGGAAACTATTGGTAAATGTATTCATAAAAATGTTCCAGTCATTCATATTCACCCATTTAATAGTTTAATGTCCCATATACAGCAGGGAGTAGGATGACCAATAAGTAATATATTACAATAATCTAGGTGAAAGATTATGAAATCTTAGTCTTGTCAGCCAAGGGTGAGAGAAGAAACTCTCAGTGGTCTTAGGAAGTCATGACAAGAAGCTTTTCCTAGAGGAATGAAAATATCGCACTAACAATTGTATCTTTGCAGCCACTTGTCATATGATCAGAATTGGATGAACCTGGTTTTTTTCCTAAAGATTTTATTTATTTATTTGCTAGATAGAGAGAGAGACAGAGAGAGAGAGAGCACAAGCAGGGAGAAGGCAGAGGGAGAAGGAGAGGCAGGCTCCCCTGCCAAGCAAGGAGCTCCATGTGAGACTTGATCCCAGGACACCAAGACCATGACCCGAGCAGAAGGCAGATGCTCAACTGACTGAGCCATGCAGGGATCCCCAGAATTGGATGAATCTTGACAGACATATTACTTTAGCATTAACCAGACTCAAAGTGATAGTTGCCTGCATCTGTTTATCTATCACTGCATGTATACCTAGTTCCACTTTATATTTCTATGGGAATTTTCATCTTATTAGACTAACAAGAAAGCACCCAAAAAATCCCTATATTAGACCAAAAAGAGACCTTTACATTCAAACATAGCATATTGGAAATACTGGCCAGTTTTCATTAAAAACAGTTGGAATTGGGACGCCTGGGTGGCTCAGCTGGTTGGATGACTGCCTTTGGCTCAGGTCATGGTCTTGGAGTTCCGGGATCGAGTCCCGCATCGGGCTCCCAGCTCCATGGGGAGTCTGCTTCTCCCTCTGACCTTCTCCTTGCTCATGCTCTCTCTGACTGTCTCTCTCTCAAATAAATAAATTTTAAAAATCTAAAAAAAAAATAAAATAAATAAAAAATAAAATAAAAACATTTGGAATTAGCAGATTGTGACTAATGTGTATTAGTCCTAGAAAGTCATACCAATACCTCTGTACCCTTTTTAGAAATGAGTCTAGCTGCAATAACAGGATATAAATGTAATTCTACTATTTTTTAATTAAATAATTCTATTTGTTTATAAATTTGTTGGGCTGATTTTCCTGGTAACATGTCCTATGTTACCATAAAAGAGTACTGAGAAACTTGTGTTTGGAGTCTCAATAAATGTGAAAGAGATGTAACCAGATGTAATCAAAAGCCCACAGTTTCTTCCACAGAAACACATAATAAATGAAATTTCCTCGAGTGAAACAGGTATCAAATCATTTACATTTAGCTTTAAATAAACTAAAGGAAAGCTCCTCAATGTCCAATCTCCATCACCACATGAGCCATCACCTTGAAGTCATTGAATATATTGTACCACTTTTATAGAACTCATGAAGCAGTGTGGAAAATTTCTATGTAATGTTTAGTTTTGAATGAAATAAGGAAAGAAGGAACAGTATCAAACCTTGGCATCTAAAGTCTCTTGGTCTCCTGAGACTTCAATCATGTCATTATTCTAAGAAATCAAAATGAAGTCTGAAGACAGGACTTTTAGAATGGCTGGAGGAAGGAGTTCTGAAAATCCAGTCTTCCACGCAAGTAACAGAAATGTTCATGTGTCCTAATGACATGGCCCTGACTATAGCAAAACCTGAAAGAACTAAGAAAATAGGCAATTTCATAAAACATAGTTGAAGATTTTAAGACTATTCTCATAGTAACTGGCAGAACAAGTAAACAAAAAAATCAGCAGAGACATAGAAGATTTAAACTACATACACAATAAGATTGACCCAATCAACACATATGTAGAATATAGGCCCAACAACTGCAGAACTCATACTCTAAATGAACATGCAACATTTAGCAAACTGACCATATGTTGGGCCATAAAACAAATCTCAACAAATTTCAAATGTCGAAATATCACAGTATGACCTGTGATCACAGAGAAATGAACTAGAAAATCACAGAAAGATAACCAGAAAATTGCAAAATGTTTACAACTTAATACATCTGAGGAAACCAATGAGCTAAAGAAGAAACCACAATTGAAATCAGATAGTACTTTCAGCTAAATGATTTATGGAAATACAACGTATTGTGCATTTAGGAAAAAAGGCTGTCACAGTTGCAGTTCCTGCTAATCATTAAAAAGAGAACAGCAGATTTAATGAAGTCCCCTCCAAATTTATGTTGCAGTCTTAACCCCCAGGAACAGTGAATTCGACATTACTTAGCAATAGGGTCTTTGCAGATGTGATTAAGATGAGGTCATACTGGATTAGGTTTAGTCCTAATCCAATACGCCAATATGATTGGCTGTCTTTTAAGGACACAGAGGAGACACACAGAATAAGGCTATGTGACACTGAGGATGACAAAGATTTTTTAAATTTTTTTTAAAGATTTTTATTTATTTATTTGACAGAGAGAGAGAGAGTGTAAGCACACACACAAGCCGGGGGAGCTGCAGGCAGAGGGAGAGGGAGAAGCAGGTTCTCCAATGAGCAGGGAGCCTGATGCAGGGCTTGATTCCAGGATCCCGGGATCATGACCTGAGCTGAAGGCAGATGCTTCACCGACTGAGCCACCCAGGCACCCTGGGGATGACAAAGATTGAAGGGACACAGCTACAAGCAAGAACTCCAAGTGCTGCCAGCAACTCTCAGAGGCAATTACAAAGAGGCAAAGAAGAATTCTTCCTTACAGTCACTGGAAAGAGCATGGTCCTGCTGACACTTCGATTTTGAAATTCAAGTCTACAGAACTGTGAGATTAAAAAAAAAAGGGGGCACCTGGGTGGCTCAGTTGGTTAAGCAACTGCATTCGGCTCAGGTCATGATCCCAGAGTGTCAGGATCGAGTCCCACATCGAGCTCCCGGCTCCAAGGGGAGTCCGCTTCTCCCTCTGACCTTCTCCCCTCTCATGTTCTCTCTCACTGTCTCTCTCTCAAATAAATAAATAAAATCTTAAAAAAAAATTCTGTTGTTTTATGTCCAAAAAAAAGGTCAAAATCATTGTTTTTCTGACCTCTGGGAATTAACAAATATTTGCAATCATCTAATGAGCATTGTTTTGTGTTTTGTTTTTTGTTTTGTTTTTTGGTTTTTGTGTTTTTTTTTTAGTGGCTGAGTCTGTGTAAGAATAGTGAACTTTGTGGCAACTTAATTTACCCTTTTACCAAACTCATCTCCATTGTATGTTGTCCCCCCAACCCCCCAAAAACCCCACTGAATCACAGTAACTGAAAAACAACAGTAGAAGAGCCAATGAAGTGGGCAGAATGGACTTAAAACCTCTTCAAAAAGCCTCATTATTAGTGAGCTTTCACTATTTAGCATATCTGTTAGGTCCTTGGGACCATCCCACTTGCCAGACTTGTCATTATTTGACCTGCTTTTTTTTTTGGTTGAAAAAGTTTCAACTGTAGGGCATTTGTCAAAAGCTATGTGTAGCAATCGTTCAAATTACTCTACCTGAGGTGGCAAAACTAGATGTAAAAAAAGAGACTGATTAAAAAAAAATAATACCTGAGGATATGATGAATCAGGTGTCCCTAAAGGGCTTTAAAAAAGCTCCAGCCTTCTTGGGAAAGAAGGCCACATGTATGTGTAGGTCCGTGAGCTTGTCCAGAAAACAGCTGAGGAGGCCCAACAGTCCTGATTCTGGCTGAAGTCAGATAACTTCGAGAACTAAAGACCAAGATAAAGTCCTAAACTGCTAGAGGACTGCAGGCAAGAAGCTGCACACACACACACACAGCCTCACATTAAAAGCCAAATGGATGATCCTTGGTTCACATTTGTAAGTATGAGCAGCGATATGAATGACTACACAAGAATACAAGAAAGGGGGTACACTTTAGAAAATTAGCTTAGGAAGATCACTAAAAAAAAACAAAAAACATTGACAACAGCAAATGATTAGTGTATAATTTATTTGAGACTAGATGAGTTTTCCAAAGGGGTGAGTATACACTAAAATAAATAAATAAATACAAAGTAGAATAGATTCTAAAAAGAGAGAGAGAAGAAATCCTAGAAGTTAGGTTAGATGAGGAGAAATCAGAAAAGAGAAGCTAGGAAGAGGCAGCTAGAGTAAAGATACATGTGTGCTATCTTGGAAGTCAACTGAATAGAGGGTGACCAGGAGAAAGGAGTTATCAAATATGGCAAATTCAGCCCATAAGATGAAAATGAAAGAGTGGGAGGTGAGGTCAGAAAAAGGAAGCTGATAGCTTGGAAATTCCTCACTTCTTAACATGACAAAAGATTGATTAAAGAGCATAACAGTGGGCGCCTGGGTGGCTCAGTTGGTTAAGCAACTGCCTTCGGCTCAGGTCATGATCCCGGAGTTCTGGGATCGAGTCCCACATCGGGCTCCCAGCCCCATGGGGAGCCTGATTCTCCCTCTGACCTCCCCTCTCATGATCTCTCACTCTGTCTCTCTCTCTCTCAAATAAATAAATAAAATCTTAAAAAAAAATTGTTTTTAAAAAGAGCATAACAGTAACGGTGAGGCTTCATTTGGATGATCACTAATTAAATTGCTATTAAGACTTCTTTACAAATAATATATATAGTTAAACTCATTTTAGTTCCCACAATAGATATTTTCCTAGAGTTTCATGCTTCATATGATTTTTAGTGCTAATTTAGTTAATTATATTTTTATTATTAATTTATTAATAAATTATTTATTTTTATATATTTAATTATATATTTATATTTTTA
>PISX010023915.1:0-28881 GCA_004024625.1 Mellivora capensis | reverse complement strand
AAATTTCCCATATTTAAAGATCTGGCCAGAAACTCAGATAGGTAAGGTGAAAGGGGGAAGTCATAACAGTCATTTATTCAACAAGCATTTATAAAGTCTCTACAATGTCTGACATTGTGCAAGTTTGCCAGGATACAGTGGAGAACCAAAAGAGACCCAATCCCACTTCTGCTGGGACTTACAAGACATTTTACAAAGGTGATAACAGCTTCAAACAAAAATATATACAAAGTGGGATGGGTCTTTGGTGACAGATAGTTTGTAAGGACCAGGCTGGAAATGTATGACCAACACTTTGTTGGGACTCTAGACAATGAGTTGTTGGAAGAACTAAGAGAATCAGAATTATAAAGTTATTGCAATATTTAAGGCAATAAATAAGGAAGGCATAATATTAAAAAGCACTGAAAGTGAGGAATGGGGGCATGGGGGTGTGTGGAAGAGACACAGAACACTGATTTCAATATAACTGGGAGATCAGTTACGTACTCAAAAAGATTTGGGACTGGCAAAAATCTAGCATGTAACACATGTGTCCTAAAACACACATGACAGCCAGTACTGGGGAGGGGGATGGGTAAGAGGGAAGGGGTTATAAAGAAAAAGGGAAAAGATAATGACTTCAACATATATTCATACTAGCTAATCAACCATGAATCTAAAAGTTGAGACTTACACTTTTCCTCTTCCAAATTTACCATCTTCACATCACATTATTTCCTTTCCAGTGTTTAGCATATTTGTAACTATCCTATTTTATCTAGTCTGAGACATGTCTAATTGCAGTATGTAGAAATATTTTATGTATAAATAAAGAAAAACTGCTTCCTCATTACAGTGATTCTAAGACACATCTCAATTACACAGATGATTTAAAAATGTGAGGGGAAAAGGGGGATTTCAGAATCCATGAAATGAAGTATTTTGTTAATATATTTGTTTCCTTTTTTTTTTATTTTATTTATTTGACAAACAGAGATCACAAATAGGCAGAGAGGCAGGCAGAAAGAGAGAGGGAGAGAGGAGGAAGCAGGATCCCTGCTGAGCAGAGAGCCCAATATGGGGCTGGATTCCAGGACCCTGGGATCATGACCTGAGCCAAAGGCAGAGGCTTTAACCCACCGAGCCCCCCAGGTGCCCATATATATTTGTTTTCTTATTTAACTGGTTATTAGGGTCAACTAAAAATTAAGCTTCATGAAGGAATAGACATCATGTCTTTGGTCCATCATTAGATTTCTAGCATTTGGCACAGGGACCTGGCCCAATAGTATCTGGACACTATTTCTGACTTTTGAAAAAGGAAAGGCAAGGAGGGTGGGGGTAGGAAGCCTGGAGAGAAGAGCAAGAAAACATAGGTATGGTCTCTGATTTCACGCAGGTGATATAGTCTATTGAATCAATCTGAAAGACAGGCACGATCAAGCAATTTTCGTGGAGAAACACAGGACGTTGCAGGGAATGTGCCTGAAAAGGAAACAAGCATAACTAAAAGAGAATCGGGGATGGCTTACTGAAAGAATGAAGCAGTAGTGCTTTATCCCATCCTGAAAAATGGACCAAAGTGATTAAGAATATGGGAAACGAGTTTTACAATGCAGGAGAGTACGTGCCAAGTCCTTGAGATAAGGGAGAAAACGGTATTTTGGAGGAGGTGAGAGAAGCCATTATACCTAGTGTATAGCTTGATTGTAAAGTAACCTTTTCCCTCTCTTCTGCAAACCTCCCCTCCTCGTTTCCTAGCAGCATGTTTCCTGTACCACTCTGAAAATGACTGCGGAGGCCGGTATGGCACACACAATTTCAGTTCAAAACCAGCTAGATCTGAAACTGCCTTATAAAGCCCCCCAGCCCATTCCTCTGGGCTTGCAGTTTTTGAAGGCTATTGCTTGCTGCCTGCTCGTTGGCCCAGCAGAGCAATAGAATTTTTGTTCTTCTTTATCCCAAATTCTGTCTTCACCTTCAATTTTGGCCCTGCAGCAATGCCGCATTTCGTAAGTCAAATGGTAACACTGTTTACCTTTTGAAGTAATCCGGGGTCGGATTTTCAGTTTCACTTACACCATCAAACGATTTTGTGTTTGCCTCTGTAGGACAACTGGAGGCTAGTAAAGGATTCTTAGCATTATCATTTGATACATGTTTTTGAAGCTTTGGTTACTCTATGGAGAATGGGTTGCAAGAAGGCAAAAATGGATAAAGGAAAATTCATTACAGGTCTAGTATAACCATCAGGAAACAGGATGGCTAGGACTAGATTAGGTAGCCACCTTGGCCCTGAGAGGACACAAGGGATGCGAGAGATCCTTGGCAGTACAATTAACCTGATGTCATCATTCATTAGCTATTAGGAACAAGACAGAGGAAGGTGTGAATGATGGCTCACAGGTTTGCAATCATTGCTGGTCTTGGCCGGCGCAATTTCAATGGACGGGTAGGAGAGAGGCTCACTAAAGAACTAGTAGAGTACCAGCCACGTGCTAGGCACAGAGGATACACGGCATGGAGAGAACAGATAAAAATCCCCAAGCTCAAACAAGGTATAATTTAGCAGGAGAAAAGTAGTGGGAAAAAAGTCAAATCAATCAATCAATAAATCATACTGTATTTTGGGGAGTAATAATTGCTAAAGACAAAAATAAAGCGCAGTAAAGCTTATCTAGAAAGGGATGACAATAAATATTTAAAGCACCTTTTGAGTGCCCCCATACTCTTCTATGTGCTTTACATCGATTTACTCTTGAGGTAGGAACAATTTTTATCCCTACTTTACAAATAAGGAAACTGAAGCCAGAGGGTTTTGTGTATCTTTTCCTGAGTAGCTTACCCAAAGTCACAGAGTCGGTAATTAGAATGTTTGGAATCTAAACTAAGATACCAGTCTTCAAAGTTTCAGCTTCTAGTATTATACTGTACGGGAAAAGAGACAGAATATTGTCTATATGAAAATGCAGTGCCAAGGGAAGTGTTTATTTTTCACCTGAGCTATTTAAGTAGGTTTAGGAGTTACGACAAGGAGGTAGTTGAGACCAACATGCTTCCTAAGCATAATATCGTACTTGTCTCCTAATATTTGAATACTTGGGACTAAAGGACAGCCAAATGCTGGCACATTGGGTATCTTTTTGGTCAACTACCCTGGATTATTAGATAGAAATTATCTGACTCCTTCAGAAATCCAAAGGGGGGGAAAGAATACACATAAAAATATAAGAAAGAAGAGAAAATTTAAGAAAAGGTCTGAAGGTGATATCCAAACAGGAGAGGCAAAGCTGAGTTACAGTGAGGTGCCCCAAAGGAAAACAATGGGCACAGAGCTCCCTTCTCCTTCATGATTTTTTCTGGGAAACTTTTGCAAGTGCCTCCCCTTTCTTAGCCAATGTTACAAGCAAGCCTGCATGTTACCGAGATAACTCTCAACTCTCAAGAGCTCAGGCCAACTGCTTGAAACAGTCTAGTAATGTTGAAACCTCCTTCTCTTTATATATTGATCTGGATGTACACTGGGGGCAAAGGTGATCGGGTGTGGTCAGGTTAGAGCCAAACCATCAGGAGAACCCAAGAAAAGTAAAATTCTAAAATGACAGTATTGAACTACATTCAACATTACATTCTGCCTGCAGCAAGCGCAGTTCTACTAGATGCCACTCACAACTAGGCATCTGCACCACCAAGCAAGAGGAAAATGCTGAGTCACGATTGTGCCCTTTTTACTCCCTCAAAGCTCCACCTACCATCTGCATGGGAACACGTTCTATAAAAACTCTGAGGATATTAGTACTCCCTATTTTTGTTCTTGACCTGACATGAGTCAGCCTCCTGGCACCAAAGGAACACGCTGCAAAGCTGTCTCCCTATTTAAATTAATCACATGAAGATTGGAAAACTAAAAAAGAGTTTGGAAGGCGTTGAGTTTTATTGATGACGTGTGGGTCATCATCACCTAAGGACTGCTAGAGGCTGATTCGCTTCCTCCTAAGGCTGGCTTCTGTGTCCATATCAACCTCAGACTCTGGGGTGTTGATCTCTAGGAATAAAGTCCATCTGCATGAGTCCGGCCACGCTGGGAGGGAAAGAGGAGCAGCTGTCATTATGACCCAGAGCAGGCAGGTTTACTTTAACCGGAGGTAAGCAATTCATGGATAAGGATGGGATTTGACTTGGAAATAATATCATACGTGGGATAATGAAGGGAGCGAACAATGTTACTAAAGTGAAACGCTTGCTACATGAAAAGACAGCTAGGGTCTTGTCACGAGCACGCTAGGAAGGTGCACACGTGAGCTGTGCCTCTCTACCAGGTCGGCTTTCTTCAATCACAAAGCAAGGTTCAATCACAACGATGAAGTGGGCTCAGGATTCCAAACTCTATTACAACTCGCCACGTGATAAAACTTGGCTTCTTACACAGCACACGGAGCAAGACAGAAGACAGGCCACACAACGTCTGAGATAACAGAAGAGTGCAGGAAGCGAACGAACCAAACACGACGGCGGTCTGTGGGCGCGCAGTTGAGATAAGGCCTCGGTGTGGTTCAGGTCCGCTCTTGGCATTTACTGCTTCTTAGTTCGAGCAGTGAAGAAACTCGGTTCTCTCTGGAGGTAGATTAAGCAGAGCCTTCAGCGGCAGTTGCCTTTTTTAAGTGGTCAGATAGAGGGGTCACGTCTGAAGGGTCTGACGGTTTGCTGCCCCAATCCATCCCTTTTTAAAGGGATTTAATCAGTTGTGGGTCTCTGCAGACCTCCTCTGGTTCCGCTCGTTATCAGTTCTGGGGGATGTGCTGACATTGGTCTCAGGGATATCTCCCAGCTGCAGTACCTTACCTGCTTGCGTCACTGCTTGGCACAGACCCGGCTTGACGGGAGAGACTCCATTTTGCTCTCTACGGGTCTGAAAGGCTCCCTTCTGCTGGGAAGCCATATTACTCTCTAACAAAGACATTAAGAAGCGTGAACCCTACAAATACTAGAGCATATTTCTAAGTAGGTAGGACCCTGAGATCAGGACGTGAGCTGACACCAAGAGTCAAACGCTTAAGCAACTGAGCAGCGGAGGTGCCCCTAGAGCGTATTTTTTTATAAAAAAAATTTTTTTGCCCCCTCTTCTCTTTTCCACTCAACCTTGGGCTGAAACCTAAAACAAAAACATAGAGGTTCTGATTTTCTGTCTTCTGGTGATATAAGGAGTGAACAGTGATTTTTTTTTTCACTCTATATACGGACCATACACACATACACATACACACACATGAATATAAGAAAGAAGTGAAAATTTAACAACAGGTGTGAAGCTGACACCCAAGCAGGACAAAGTGAAAAAGTCGAGGAAAACATTGGGCACAGAACCGTGTGTGTGTGTGTGAGTGCGTGCGCGTGTACCCATGTGTGTGAATCTAGGTAAATATCCAAACTTCTTTTAGAAAACCAAGGTTCACGTTAACAGCATAATGAGCCAGAACAAAGGTGTGGTTTGTGGCACAGGAGACGAAGTGTTGACTCTCTTCCTGTCTGAGAAAGCAGCTCCTAAAAAGCCTAAAATATCAGCAGGGCTAGTGTCATGGAGAAGCCAATAGGACAAGGAAAGTGAAGATATCATGAAGGTCTAGGAGCCTCTTTTTTTGTGAGAATCACTTTTCCCATTGCAAAAGGAGTTTGTCTACAACATGCACAACCTTACATGTGCGCAGACTCTTGAATAAAGCAATCTAAAAACATTTCAGTTACAGGCTAAAAGGATCGATCTAATCAGTCAAAAATTCCCTGTCATTATATTGTATTTGCCTACATGTCTTCCCTTTACGACCACACTGCTATTAAAATCCATTCAAAAACATATATAAATACATCAAGAAGCATTTTCATTTTATTCAGATGACAGGGGAGCTAAAAACTCAGTAAAATAGTTCAAACAAGCATATAATTACAACATTAGATTACTAAATTTCTTGTTCCTAAAATGTAGCTACACTGAGTTCTTTTCACGTGCAAAAAAATAATACATGCACAAGCTAACCAAACAGCTCATTTTGGCTGTGCTGGATATGTAAGAAAATGATCAGATACTAAAGAAAAATTCAAGTATACTTGTCACACAAAATAAGAAAAATCAGAGGATATGGAAACTGGCATTTTCCCTAAAGCAAGCACCATTATTAATATTACATAACAAAAACAGGATGTGGTGAGTGTAATGCTTTTAATAATGAGAGAAACCCAAGGTCAAAGCTAATGTCATCACAGACTCCAACATGAGACATCTGCCCAATGCTCTTAGATAGAATTCCTTTGTTGTCGATTCACTCTGGATGTCTTTCCAAGACTAAAAGCCAAATGGAACACAATCAACTATCCACCTACAATTTAAAAATACAAGGACTAAGTGCCTTAGTGCTCTAGGTGGACTGTAAGGGGAAGGGACAATCAAGGAGTAAGAGAATTATGTCCTTTTAATTCTCGTATAATGGACCAACAGTATCCCAAAAGGAGCCAGATATTTGGGCATCTAAATCTTCCTCTAGACTCCTAACAGCAGACTAACAATACTCGTTATAGAGACAGAATTATACTAAAGCAAGACTGCAAACACAGTTTGGAAACATAAAATAAAAATAATGAGAATTCTCAAAGTGTTTTGTTCTTTTCACTCAGACCTCAGATCTGTCTACTCTAGGTTGCATTCATACTGTTGTATTTCACATTGCATATTTTTCCCTATAACTTAAATGTAAGTGGAATTTTGTAAGTGAAATCATGAAAAGTGAAAAGAGAATGGGGATCATAAATTCACTAATTTCTTATCACTTCTCAGGCAAATCATGTTGCTTCTCTACATTCTGAATTTGTTAACTACAAATTTCTTAAAATGACACCTTCTTAAGATGAATAACCTTTTACAATGAAGGACAAGCAAAAGCAGTAAATAATACTGGAAGCAATAAGTACGAGCTGTGAGAGAACAAATATAAAGTACCTGTCTGCTCCCTGAAAATAGGAACATGACATAATTCTAAAAATGAAGGGATGACCTCTGGTAGTAGTGAGTCCCCTGTCACTAGAAACATCCAAGGATAGGCATATATAATTTTTTAAGATTTTATTTATTTATTTGACAGACAGAGATCACAAGTAGGCAGAGAGGAGGAAGCAGGCTCCCGCCGAGCAGAGAGTCTGATGCAGGGCTCGATCCCAGGACCCCGGGACCATAACCTGAGCTGAAGGCAGAGGCTTCACCCACTGAGCCACCCAGGCACCTCACACTTAGCAGGAATTTAATAAGGCAATTCACTCACTGGAGGTGGGAGGTAGTAACTTTTTTTTTTCTTTTAAGATTTTTGTTTATTTATTTGAGAAACAGAGATTACAAGTAGGCAAGAGAGGCAGGCAGGGAGAGAGAGGAGGAAGCAGGCTCTCCAAGGAGCAGAGAGCCCGATGTGGGGCTCGATCCCAGGACCCTGGGACCATGACCTGAGCCGAAAGCAGAGGCTTTAACCCACTGAGCCACCCAGGCGCCCCGGGGAGGTAGTAACTTTTAAGGCCCTTTCAAACTTTATAATTCTTGGATTCTATGAATGCTAGTATAAATTATTTTCTAAAGTGATTAATTTTATTGCAAAGCAAATCCCAATTAAATTTATAAATCTGCCTTTTCACAAGTTGGGTCTATTTTAAGATGGCAGACACAACAGTATCTGATGTTTTATAAGATAGATATGAACATATACATTTGATTAAATACAGGCTTATCTTTTTAAAATGCATTCTCTTCAGAATCAAAATCAAGACTAAAATAAGCAATGAGAAGGCACGTGGCATAGTAAGGCTTAGGGAACTAATTGAGAAGGAATTTGCAAACAACCAACAAGAAGACTCAAATATTAGTATAGAGAACCACCAGAATTCATTTATTTTTTTTACGATTTTATTTATTCCTTTGAGAGAGAGAGAGGGAGACAGAGCACAAGCAGGAGGAAAGGCAGAGGGAGAAGCAGGCTCCTTGCTGATCTTGGAGCCTGATGCGGGACTCCATTCCAGGACGCTGGGATCATGACCTGAGCTGAAGGCAGACAGTTAACCCACTGAGACACCCAGGCCCCTGAGTAACTCCAGAATTGCAAAGGGAAAAAAGGAAAGAAAGGGAGAAATGATGGGGTGGGGGGGAAGAGGAAAAAGAAAGAAAATCAAACAACCTACACTGGTTTCTCAAACCTTTAAAAGTGGCTAAATCAGAGTATCAAAATAATTGTTAACAAAAATACCCTGGTGTCTTTCACACTGAAACAACAGAATTTACTTGAAAATAACCCTGAATATTTGCCTATCTCTTAAATATCATTCAAATACCTACTGTGCCAAGACATTCAAACCTTAGCTGTCAACTAGAAGATATTTATCACTGAACAATAAGATTTCATATCCTTTGATCGAAATGCATTCACAACAAAGCATCGCTAATTGCTGTTTCAAGAAAGAACTAAGCCCAAGATAGCTAACATCTGACTCCTTTCTTGTGCTTCAAGTATTATTGATTAGAAATACAAGAAAAATCAAAATCTCATTAATACACATTTTGCTTGTGATCAATCACTAAATCCAATAAAATTGTTTTTCATACAAAAATAATCATGTTCCAAGTCCTGTGATTAAACAAAAAAGGGGAAAAATTAATCTTGAAAGGACCTGCTTTTGGGCACCCCGCAAAGCAATCTGACGGGCAAATGATTATTTCATTTTAGGAATCCTACAATAAAGATAATATCTTCTATTACTCATGGCACGACTTTTCTTTCCTAGTCTCTTCGTCTCAAAGACACAAGAGGAAAATAAAACGCTGTATATATTTTTAAACCAATCAAAAGGTTAATTAGACCTAATTTCAAGCTGTACCCTAGCGAGAAAATCAATCAATATTTGTATGAGTCCCAAATCCTCTTTCAACGGTGGAAGGCAGGACTTCTTCCTAGGATCACTGCAGCAGATGCTGAGGCAGATGCTGAAAATGGTGGTTTAAGGGCCTACTTAGCCAGAGCGAGCCATTTTGTTGTTTATGCAGTAAACTTAGATTGACCCTGCCCCCACCTCCCCAGAGGAACGGACTTAGAAACAAATCTGGGAAACCAGTAAAATATGACTGACCAGCCCCTGTTAACAGAGCCCATCTACCAGGACGTGTCAGGTCAGGGGGAGGTAACAGATCCCAGAATACGAGGATGAGTCAAGCCAGGTGGAGACATCCAATCAGGAAAGCACCTCTAGGCTAGTTCAAATAGCTACTATAGGGTGAATTGTAATTCAATTGGCCACCTGTGTGTGGCCAGGTTCAACCACATGGCCTTTACTCTATAAAAGTTAGTCTGTGAGGCTGGGAGGGGTCGCCTCCTTTGCAAGAGACGGCCCTCGCCGGTCAGTTTGATTCTCGATGCTTGGCGCAAAATAAAGCTTTGCTTGACCTTTGCTTTGTATCAGTCTCGCTCCTTTGACCATGGACCCAACAGGTGGTGTTTTTTTTTAATTTGGTTTTTGTTTTAATTTTTAAGAACAATTACTCAGAACAACAACAAAAAGAATATGTAGAATTTTTCCCAAAAACTAAATAGCTGTTAGCGTTACCAGAATCACAAAAAAATGCCTAAAGTTATTTATTGGTAGCTCAACCAAGATACCCATGTGGGTTGGATACCCCATATTGTTTAGGGCCTCCCTCTTCTCAGCCACAAGACCATCTGCTTCCCTGCATCAGTCTCTTATTGTAAAACTCCAGCTCTTTTCGCCCCCAGAACACCCTGAGTTCCAAATCCTCAAAGGGCACACATACTCTCATGTGTAATTCCTTTCCCTCCACGTTGACACATTTTTCTTCAGCGTCACCACTCTTTTCAAACCACCTCTTCACTTCCTCTTTGCTTCCCACCAACCCCAAACCCTATCACTGTCCTCTTCTACAAAACACTTCCGGGGTTCCAAATTCCAAGCCCTTGGTGTTCCAAAAGCTAGTCAAAGAACACACACTAGGAGGATAAAATGGGGAGAACCGTTTGGCTATTCTGAGCCCATCTTCCTCTACACAGAGAGCACAGCAGCAAGACATGCACAGTACTTTTCTGGTAGGAGTGTGGCTCTGGATTAAGTCTCCATTTTATTCCTACAACCTAACCTCCATGTGTGGAAAGGTGCATATATATGTATTATTGTGACCTCTGTTTCAGTTTTGAGATCAAGAAAACAAATCCCTAAGTGCTGGCTTTGCCTCCTTGCTCTACCAACTGAAATACTACTTTAGTAGGTAATGCAATAGCATCAGAGCAACCATCATAAAAACCTGGCTTCATTCATTCGTCAATGCTTTGCAAAGCCTCCGCATGCCAGGCACTGGAGGTAGGACTTATTGACGCAAAATGTCCAAGATATGAGCTGTACCTGGCACGTTTCTGCTGCAACGATCTCACAGCAACAAGTACGAAATCGGAGTGCCTTCTAGCAAATGTTTATTTTTCACAGTCATGAGTCAGTGGGTTACCTGCACTTGACTCATGTCAGCTAGGCTAAATTCTAGACTCTATTCTACACTTCACGACAGGTCCAGATCTTCATCCTCGGACTTAGTGTGAAGGAGCAAAGAGGGGTATGTGATGACATAGGATGCCTCGTTAGGTCTTGTCCCATTCATGTTAGGCTGTCATATCTACTCATGTTCTCTTGGCCAAAATCATATGACCAAGGCCTGAAATCAGAGGGATAGGCAGACAGATTGTGCCCATGTGGAGTCCCACCCGGGGTAATAATGAAAAGAAGCACTATGAACAAATAATACAATTTATTCGTTTATCATGAGCAACTCCGAACCCAGCATGGGAGACACATAGGTTTAAAAAAAAAAAGACAAAAACAAACAAACAAAAAAAACCCCAAACAGATAAAACTTATTTTACCATCTCATATATTTCTCTGATTCCATCAGCATGTCCTTTGCACAGCTCCAGATGGGATTCTCTTTTCCCTAAAGTTCCACTCAAAGAGTTCCACACCCTTGCTAGCTATTTCAAATGACTCTCAAGTCTGGTATTCTCAACTACCATGTGGTCTCTAACATTTTCTTCTATCCTACTTCAGCTAGGCAACACAATGCCTGATTGTGGCCAGAGCCAAAAGCAGCAGTCACATGACTGATGTCCACCAAAGATACCACTCCTCCTCACTAAATCTGTGCCACAGGTATGGCAGTAATGTCTCTACCGTGAACGGCTATACGCCACACCAAAGATATGTGAAAAGCACTACTGCTTGGGGAGTGGGGTGCTCAGCCGGTTGAATGTCCCACTCTTGGTTTTTGGCTCAAGTCATGATCTCAGGGTCTTGGGATCGAGCCCCATGAGAGACTCCATGAACAATGGGGAGCCTGATGGAACTTCTCTCCCTCTGTCCTTCCCCCCACTGGTGTTCTCTCTCTCTCTCTCTCTCTCTCTCATTAAAATAAATAAATAAATCTTTTCTTTAAAAAGGGCACAATTGCCAACAATGCTGTTTATGCTTTAAACCTCCATGAACTCATTCCATTACCTTAGGGGAAAAAAGGGCAGTTTTTCAGAATTCTAGTCACACTTATTTCAGGCATGTAATAAGATCTGAGTAAAAATGCTAGTCCATTAAATATGTACCCCCTAAGTTCCTACGGTTGAGGAACTCACTTTATCACCTACATTCTTTTGACTTCTATGATAAACTATTTCCCAGAAGTTCTTAATCACACAAGCAATAGAACTCTAGTGGGCCAAAACTTTTCTGAATGCTTTGGTGAACACAACATAAGGCTAGGATCTGAACTCCACAAACTTAACTACATAATAATGAATTTCATAATAGATTTGAGTCCTCAAAATGCTACGAAATAAGAGAGAGCGATTAATCTGGCTGATATGGTCAGAGAAAACTTTACTCACGAGATAACACTGAGCATTGGTTCGCCAGGTACACAAGGGAGAAAGGCATTATTGACAAAGGGAAGGGAGCAATTAGCTATCAAGAGTCAGTGGGGGGCGCCTGGGTGGCTCAGTGGGTTAAGGCCTCTGCTTTCCGCTCAGGTCATGATCCCAGGGTCCTGGGATCGAGCCCCACATCAGGCTCTCTGCTCCTCGGAGAACCTGCTTCCTCCTCTCTCTCCCTGCCTGCCTCTCTTGCCTACATGTGATCTCTGTCTGTCAAATAAATTAAAAAAAAAAAAAAAATTCAGTGGGAAAGCCTCATCTCTTATTCACCTGCGTAAAAATCAAATGGCAGGTGAGATAACCAAATACATGCTTGCTCCTGCCAATTCGTCTGGCTACTGTGTAAACCTATGTTTGCAGAAGGAAGAAGTCATGACGTAGTACTACTCATTACCAAGAACAAACAAGTATAAATATTATTTAGTCAAGGTGGAAAATTTCCTATTTACACCTTCAGGTGTCATGTCTGGACATTCTTATGAGAATATCTGGAATTATTAGTAAAAATTCTGCAAAAAGGAAAAAGATGCTTCTGGAAAGCACAATAAAAATCGAAGTTTCCATCTTAGGAGAAAACACCAAATATCAAGAATTAAACCTCTTTGGGTACTTCCATGTTCTCAAATGGTCCCTGACTACACTGCTGAGAACAACAATACCTCTTCCTCCTCTTTCATTTCCACCCCCATATCCGCTCTGTGGAAACAGAAGGGGCAAAGAACAAAGCTATTCATTCTCTCTGTTAGGTGTGGCTGATGATCGTCAATGCTTGCAGAGGCAGCTGGCAGCCTTTCTCTGAACCACCAAATCCAGCTTAAAATCATAATGCCAACTGCTCCATGCAAATTGTGTAACAATGGAGGTAATACATGATTAAGACTTATGTTCTCCTTGCTTTTTTCCTGTATAATAATATGCTTTCAGGCCCTTACCACTTCATGCTTGAATTTCCCTAGTCACTTCCTAACAAATGCCAGCATATTCATCCTCTCCCGTCTACAGAATCTGGAAAGCACGCAGATGTCCATCAAGAACAGAATGGATAAATTACAGTATATTCACATAATGGGATGCTAAATAGCTAAAAGAATGAAGAAACTACAAGTAAAAACAAAAATATGGATGATGCTTAGAAACATAATTTTAAGTAAAAAAGGCAGAGTCCATATTGAATGACAGCATTGGAATAAAATACAAAAATCGGCAAAAAGCAACTCAGTTGTCCATGTCAAGACAATAGTTTCTACTTTTTCTGTTTTTAAAGATTTTATTTTTAAGCGATCTCTCCAACACAACCATCATGGGGTTTGAACTCACAACCCTGAGATCTGGAGCCCTAGGCTCTACCCACTGAGCGAGCCAGGCACTGTTAGTGTCTGGTTTGAATACAGAAAGTAGGCAATGGCATTGGAAGATACATGAACAACAAAGAAATCCTATCACATTCTTTCTTATTTGGGCTACCTCCAAGGGTTAACCATTCATAATGAAAATGATCAGAGAGAAAGAAAGGAAAAGATAGGGCATCCCATGGTTTCTTTTCAATCCTCCCTTACTCATCAAGAAGCTCCTGGTCCACAGTCTTGATAGAATATGTATTGATCAAGAAATAAAATAAAAAGTTGAGTTAGTTCTGTGCAAGTATTCGCTGTTCTGGTAAGAGTGAAATACATACGCATGCATCAGCAATAAAATCTCAATTTGAATTTGGCATTGAACAAGGATAAGTGGTAAAATCCATGTTAATAACTTAAAGTTTTCATTGATCTTTACTTAGATTGTATTAAATAGTAAAAAAAAAAAAAAAACACATAATGAGATAGAGACAGAGAGGGAAAGAAACACGGAGTCTGATAGACAACAAGGAACAAAGAAAGGGAAAAGCTTTATTTTAGTACTTTTTAATGGCTACTAATTTCTTGTATTTTGAACAAGGGGTCCCACATATTCACTTTGTAATGGATCCCTCAAAATAATCAGCTAGTCTTTATCTATAATGCAATCCCTGAGGACGACCCACAGAAATAATGCAAGTTATAAGTAAAGTCTTTCCTTTTCCTTATTCCAAAATCTTCTCTTCCACATGCCAGATCACTGCAAAGAGGCCATGACTCATGAGTACTTCTTATAGATTGTGAATGTGGCAGCTTATTCTCCCTTTTGATAAAATTCCCATAGAGCTAAATACATTGCTATGATGAATAAACGTAACTAATAATAATTTCCTTCAAGGGAAAACATAAGAAACTGAAGAATACTTTCCTTTCAATATTTCTATGGTGCTGGTATGAACAAATAACCACAGTAGACATACAACATTTACCTTCCCTCTGTAACAGGTAAAACTCATGAATTACCACAGGCTAAAGAAAAGTTAAAAACACTTTTTATTGGAGACTTAAAGTGCTAAAGTGTTGGTAGGATCAGGAAGATCCCAAGCAGAGCAAACTGAGCATCTTTTACTATATTTGTCTACTGACTTATTTCATTACCCAAAAAAGCAAGCCTGAGAAGAGGGCAATACAAACGAAATCCAGTTTGTGCCTCCTCCACACATTGCTTAGTAGACAAACTATAGACAATTCAAGGTAGAAAGCAACCACACAAGCATGTAATTCATGCTTCTGATTTTGGACAGAGTAATGATGGACCATAGAAGGGAAATAACTAAAAATGGAATATCATTATTGAAATGTGTCCTAAGGGTCTTGTTACACCCCTCCCTAATTGTTACCTAATTCTCCATCAGATATTTGAACTCGCTCTACAAAAATCCTTCCAGGTACCTCGCTGACTCAGTAGGTTGAGCATACAACTCTTTATCTCAGGGTCCTGAGTTCAAGCACCATATGGGCATAGAGTTTACTTAAAAAAAAAAAAAAAAAAAATCCTTCCAGGTACTTAAAAGGCTCAATTATGGGAAGCTCCTTGAGAGGGATATTTATTTCCTTTTTTAAAACTACTTTTGCATATTAAATCAAAATCTGTATTTGCTTAGCTTCTATCAATTGGTCTTTTATATCTGGAGACCACTTACTAAAAGTTACATGTTGAAATCCATCTATCATTTCCCAACTGAATCTTCCTGTTCTCTAAACCGAATAACCCCAATTATTCCTGAATGTCAAATCTGAAATCGTATAAACTAGTCACTGACAAATAATGAGAATTCAATCTCTTAATTTCTTTTATGATTCTCAATGATTCTATCATCCCATCACTTTAAATCACGATGGTTAGAAATGTATAATCAACTAGAATTTACCTAATCAAGCAATCTTAGTTTTCCACCTAAGCAGAAACTATGCAAAAGCCCCTATAAAACTCGAATTCATAGGGGACAACTGTACTCTAAGATGGCTGACGAAACCAGCAAGGAAATTCCAGTCCCTGTCTCAAAGCCCTTCCAGGTTGTTCTTTCCTACCCCATTTCCCAAGCGAGCCAAGTATGCGGAAGTAGAAGGGTATAAATCCCCCTCCCTGCTTGTGCTCAGGGCACAGACCTTTGGAGAACAACCTCGTCCGAGACCCCTGGTGTTAAATAAACCCCTGATCATCCAAAGTCTACAAGTGCCGCTTGGTTCTTCCGCCAGGATCCAGTCCAGGTTCCGCAACAGAATGAGACAAACTACCACCCATCCCTACTTCCCATTCCTTCATCTCATTGAAATCCCTCATATTCCAAAAACCAGATATTGCTAAAGACTTCCTGGGCCACTAAGCTTCTCTTGGGATGCTGCTTAACTTATTTGAACAACTCAGTACCTGCATCGTTTTGCATCAAAATACCATAACAGGACAAAAGAAACCCAAGCTACCTCCAGATGATAGATGAATGTGAAGCCCAGAAAATCCAGAAATTGGTGCGAAATAGGAGAAAGGATCAAAGGGAAGACTGGCTGCATTAACTGGCATGTGTAGTACCCCATGCTGTCTGAATTTGCCAGCCCCTTATCAGTATTGTTTTCTAGGATATATTCATTAACATCACAACAGACATTTGCAGAGTACTATATACTAGGCATCTTGCTAGCAAAATAACATCAAAATTCCTCACACCACCCCTCTAATGGGATTGATGTTTTCCTCATTTTACTGATGAGTAAACTAATGCTCAGAAAGATTAACTTGCCCAAGGTCATACACCCAATAGTGACCCAACCATTTCCAGAGTCCAGGATTTTACCATCCCCCACTCTCCTACATAAAGGCTTCCTTGAGAGTCTGACTGTGTAAACCTCAGGGAATGAAAGGAAATAATGTGAATTCTTTAGGGAAACTGGCAGAGTAAGGACTGCAATCCTGGATTCTGACTCCACTACACATCAGTATCAGACAGGGTTTCAGCAACAAAGTAGGAAGAAAGTAAGAGCTCAGGAAGTCAGACATATCAAAGCTGAAGCAACAGCCTTAGCAAGAAGGCAAAGGTAAGCTTGAACCTGTCTGTGATACCCGGAGCAGAGATAGATTCTTGGAGTTTCCTTTGGTGGTTTTTAACTTAGAACAGTGCATGGCACATAGTAACGGCTGTGAGGGCACAAAGTAGGCCTACCTGCTGAATGACTGATAAACGCGCTCTTGCAACTCGCGAATATTTCAAAGCAATGAAAGGGATAACTCGGACCGAGGGAAGGATCTGATGGGCAACACTAATTCCAGGAAAGCTTCGAGGAACTGACCCCTTGAGAACAGTAATAAAACGCTAGGCACAACTTCTATGAGCTGTTATCTGAGACTAGCTCTTTTCACAACTAAGCACTCCAAACTTGTCCTCTGGGAAGGATTTATTTTTCTCTGTTCCTTTTTAAGGAGGAATGCCTTTATCAATTGTGAAATAGGAGTAACCACAAATCCAATGGGTATCACAGCATGTTCAATGGAAACAAGGAGCCCGCACAGCTAAAGCAAGGCTTATGGGTGCAGAATTCCTCACTGATTTCTTAGAACTCAGCAAAGAATATTTACTGACATCAAAAGACTAAGCGCAAATAATATGTAGAGAAAGTAATACTACTTGAAATAAACTACACTGTATTTGAGTAAGTAGGAACTTTTTTTTTTTTTTTTTAAATAGGAACTTTAATTTTCCACCATGCTTCTTCACATTCGCATTAATTCCTACGGGTTAATGACTGGCACTGGGCTGCCTTGTCATTTATTTTCATTCACTTTGCAGCGATGCTTTTAACAGATATTAAATAAGATCGTGCCAAGATGACTGTTACATTATCATGCAAATACCATAAAATATCAATTAATTGGAATCCAACCAACAGACCTTTCAATTAAGCTGCTTCCCCCCTGTGTTCACATTTTAGTAGAAAGATGATTATCACAAGACAAGCTTGTGTCAGATGTTTATTAAACAACATCTTGGGCAATAAGCCCAAGTCCAGGAAAAGCCATCGGGTCAATACAGATCCAGATTCAGACCAATCTCTAACTTGTAAATTCAGCAGCACCCCCTTGCCTTCAGTTTTCCTTTCTCTGGTTTTGGGTACCCTCCTTCTGACTGGCAGAAGGAAAACAATAGGGGCATGTGGGTGGATGAGTGGGTTGAATATCTGCCTTCTGCTGGGGTCATGATCTCTGGGTTCTGGGATAGAGCCCCTGCTCAGCATGGAGTCAGCTTCTCTCTTCCCCTGCTCCCCCATCCCTCATTCTCTATCTCAAATAAACAAAATCTTTTAAAAAAAGGACAACAGCAGCCTAACATAATATCACAAGGCCTATGTCACTCACCTCACTTCATCTCATCACATGGGCATTTTATCATCCCACATCCCCATGACAATAAAATATGTTGAAAGAGTCTGACCACATTCAAATAATTTGTATTGCAGTGTATTGTTATAATTGTTCTATTTTATTATTGTTGATAATGTCTTACTCTAATTTATAAATTAAACTTTATAATTGGTATGTATGCATGTATATAGAAAAAAAATGTAGTGTATATGGCTTCAACGCTATCTGCCCTGGAAGGGATACACTGAAGGTCTTGGAATATACCCCTCAAGACTAAACGGGGCCTTCTATACTGGACCATGATCACGGATTTACACCACGATATCCTGAAGACCCTGAACTGGCATCTGAGTTAGAAAATGACAGGAGACTCTAAGAAATCCTGGGTCCTGGAATTGAGGAACAAGAAAAGCCAGACTAGGAAACAATATCAGGTCGTACTACATTTGATAGACAGGCATAAAGAGATCCAAACCCCACTATTTCTATGAGGAAGGAGAGTTAGGGCAGTGAAAAGTAACAAAAATTCCAACATTCTGGGTATTCAAAGAAGCATTAGGCCAAATAGGCAGTCAGGTGGAACAATGGAGATCCAAAAGCAAAGACTGGTTTTTGTTTTTTTTTTTAAAGATTTTATTTATTTATTTGACAGACAGAGATCACAGGCAGGCAGAGAGAGAGGAGGAAGCAGACTCCCTGCTGAGCAGAGAGCCCGATGCGGGGCTCGATCCCAGGACCCTGGGATCATGACCTGAGCCGAAAGCAGAGGCTTTAACCCACTGAGCCACCCAGGCGCCCCCAAAGACTGGGTTTTAGGAAGTAAAAAAATTCAGTTATATGGGGGTTGATTTTCCAGATTCATTAATTAAAATTATATAGATATAGATATAGATATAGCATATATCTTTGCAAAGCAAAAACTCAAGAGAAATAGGACAGGATCCCACTGTTCATTGAGGCTTTACAGCCAGTCCATTAAAGGATTCACATTCCATTTTGACTATATAGTTCTGGTGATGGTCAATTCTGGATCAACCCGGTTGGGCTATGTACTCACCTAGTTTACTAATCAGAGGGTTGCTGTGAGGCTCTTTTGTATATGTAATTAATATCTAAAATCAGTTGACTTTAAGTGGCACAGATTATCACTGACAATGTAGGTGGGTTTTCTCTAATCGTTAAAAGGCCTTAAGAGCCCAAACTGTGGTTTTCTGAAGAAGAAGAAATTCTGTCCACAGGACTTCAGTATCAGCTCCTGCCTGAGTGTAAACCTTGCCGGTCTGTTCTACGAATTTCATATTTGCCATGTG
This sequence comes from Mellivora capensis, assembly GCA_004024625.1. NCBI lineage: Eukaryota > Metazoa > Chordata > Mammalia > Carnivora > Mustelidae > Mellivora > Mellivora capensis. The sequence goes on along the minus strand of PISX010023915.1, from coordinate 9,845 downwards.
CCCTCCAAATAGATTGCCCTCCAATCTAATGAGACAAATCCTTAATAGATAATTAATGAATTAATTGATATCCACATCTCCTATTGGTTCTGTTTTAAGGCAAATGCTGAATGATACACACTATTCATGTGACCTTAAGCAACTTATTTGACCACTCTGAGCCTCCCTTTCCTCATGTGTAAAGTGGAGGTAACCTCATAGAGATGTTGAGATACTAAAACAATGGTCAAATACCGTGTTCACTAATCTTCCATGCAGTGTCAGTAAATGCTAGGTTTGTTATTCTTTTTTCTTTTTTTAAAGATTTTATTCATTTGCCAGAGAGAGAGAGCATGCACAAGCAGGGGGAGCAGCAGAGGCAAGGAGAAGCAGGCTCCCCACTGAGCAGGGAGCAGGATGCAGGACTGGAACCCTGTGACCTTCGATCATGAGCTGAGCCACAGGCAAACACTTCACCGACTGAGCCACCCAGATGCCCCACTAGATTCCTTATTCTGGAGATAGACCTGACAGCATAGTTTTTACCTTATGCTTGTTCTGACTTTGGATAACTTCCTAATTCATCCATGTATTTAAAAGAACTATTTATTCTACATATATGGAAATCCATAGAATAACTGTGGAAATTGTTCAAATGGAAATGAAGACTAAAAGCCTGTTGTTTGTGGTAATATGAACCAGAAGGCACACACACAGGTATAAGGATGGAGGACCCAGGTATTAGGAGAGAAAATGCTGGGAAAAAGAAGAAGGAAAAAGGAGCATCTTATGTATTCTTGAATCTAACATACCAGAAACTTAAGAAACAAATTATCCTCCCTAACCTCAGTATATACATGTGTATCCACAAGCAAATGCACAGGTATATACTAATACCCAATATACTAGAGCCCTAAAAGTTAAAAATAAATCAATAATGAAAGTCTAGGGGCAGCTGGGTGGCTCTGGGTTAAGGCCTCTGCCTTCGGCTAAGGTCATGATCCCAGGGTCCTGGGATGGAGCCCCACATCAGGCTCTCTGCTCAGCGGGGAGCCTGCTTCCTCCTCTCTCTCTGCCTGCCTCTCTGCCTACTTGTGATCTCTTTCAAATAAATAATTTTAAAAAAATAATGAAAAGTCTATTAAAATACTAGAAAAAAATTTTTATGAGCTGGAGGTAAATGTTTAAGATGTTGTTTTAAAATAATTCGCACAAAAAAACTGTAAGGTTAGAAAGGTGACAAATTTGATAATACCAAAATATAAAACTGGTATGGGAAAAATTACTAAGCCAAAGTTAAAAGCAAGTAACTGACTAGGAGAAAATACTTGCAACAGATTAAATGAACCAAGAATAATCAAAAGACTCCTACAAATCCACACATTAAAAAAAAAAGAAGAAGAAAAGTAGGTAAATAATTTTCACATGCAGTTTATAGAAACAAATACAAATGATGAAAAAAGATGTGAGAAATAGTCGACTCATTACATATCAGGGAAGTACAAATCAGAAATATCAGCTATTACTAATCACTTTATTTGCAAAAAATAAAAAGTTTACTCTAATTAAGGTTTGGTTAAGTTGTGGGGGAAAATGCCACAACGAGCTTTGGAGGGTAATTTGATAATACATTGTTGTTAAGATTGCTTGTATCCAAAGATACAGTAAGTTCAATCCTCTCCATTTCCCTGGAAGAAATACTTGCACCTGTACATAAGTGCCATATACAAAATTACTCATGGTAGCCCTATTTTTCTATTCTAATTATCAGTGATAATTTGGAAATAACCTAAATATTAATGAATAAGATGACAGCGAAGAATAATTATGTGATCATACATGCAGGCATCTGCTGGCGTGTGTGCATGCATTGCATACATATACACACACATACAAACACACACACACACAATAGGAACATACATAATACATGAGTATGCCTAGCAAAATTTTGGAAAGATAAAAAACAAACTCATGGAAGTAGTTCATTATGAGAAGAAAAACTGGACTGTAGTAGTGGCTACGGATCAATGAGGACTTTGGTCCAATGTATAATGTCTTAATTTTAAAAAAGAAGAATGTAATTATGATATTACTCAAAACTAGGTCACCTGGTGGTTCAGCTGGTTAAGCATCTGCCTTCAGCTCAGGTCATGATCCGGGGTCCTGGGATGGAGCCCCACGTCGGGCTCTCTAATCCTTGTGGAGTCTGCTCCTCACTCTCCCTTCCCCACTCATTCTCTCTCTCTCTCTCTCTCTCTCAAATAAATAAATAAAATCTTAAAAAAAAAAAGAAAGGTATTACTTAAAATTAGAAAGAAAAGAAATCCTGAAGTTCTAGAATGACGAGACATAAAATGCTGCAGACTTAACCTTGTCATAAAATAATTCTCTTTATTCACATCCACCAACTACTTGGTCTTACGCAGCTACGTTGACTCGCATCATGCCACAAGTCACTCCAACTGAGACAACAATTGGTTTCTTGGGCTCACAGGCACTAAACTACATTCAGAAAGGAAACTGGTCTTGGATCAGACCTATTTGAAATGAAAGCCCATCCAAACTTGCCAAACTATCCGAAGTCCTCCATTTTCTAATGGGCTGCAGAGAGCAAGGCCAAAACAAACAAGAGAAAAAGGTCAAAACATGCATATTTAGAGAGCTCATACTTCTCTGCTTGTGACACTGTGCACATCTGGCCTTTCGTCAATGATTGCAATAGGGACTTTTCCATTTAAAATTTGAAAACTTGTAAATAGCAAAATCTCCTGCCTCTCCATCAGCGAGTTAGCTAGAACCTGCTACTCGGTTGCCAAAGCCCAAATATACATAACTTTTTTTTTTTTTAATTGAATGGCCTTTGGAGTTTCTCTCCAGAATTTTAACTGGTGTGCGCACACACACAAGCATCCCGTGCTGCATCTAAAATAAGGAAGCTCTAACCATGGTAAAATGACTAGAAAGTTCTTAATAAAAGAACTTAATAAAATAGACAATTACATTTAATGCAGATTCCATTTTGTACCAAAGGAGCCATTTCATGGTTATTTAAGGCAAGTAAACTGCAACAGTGCTACAAACTGTTAGGGAAGGTCTTAGAGGGAGGGGATCTTACCACGGACCAATCCAAGAGCTGATTGATCCAAGAGCTGAACCAGGCAACAGGTGACTCCTCAACCGTCCCCCGCCCCCCTCCTTGGAACATACTCTCTGGCCACTGTTCCCACAGTGAGAAGCCATTTTCAAGGATCTAGCCTTGAAAGAGTAAAGTGTTGAGCCCAAATGGGCTCGATTGGTAACAGAGTTCTACTACGGCCTCTATATAATCTTCTGAGATGCTGGCTGGTGGACACAGAGATCTAGGTGTCTCTCAGCCACCCAAGACAAAACATGTGCGTAAGTTTCCTTGCTTATTAAACCTGCCATGTACCAATCAGGAGTGGTCTGCCTGTTCTTTGGTCTCTCCCTGCGTTCCACATGGAGGGGCTGGTTGCATTTATCACCTGCAGAAGCTAGCAAAGCAACACAATAGTAGAATATTTAAGTAGACATCTTACCTTTACTACTAGATTATTAATTATAAATGTCATAGAAATGATTCTTTAAAGCTACCAATGTGGAGCACTTACTGTGTCAGGCCACCACCACTCTACATACAGTCTTGATTTTACATTGTAATCCTTGTAACACGATATAAAGCGAGGATTATTTAGCCGTTTTCTAGACAGAGAAAGCGATGCTTACAGACTTTTTAAGCAAATTGCTCTCAAGGTCACCCATCTAGGAGTAAAAGAGGCAGGGTTTAAAGGTGGGTTTGGTACATTTCAAAGACAGCTCTGGCTGCACACATACTACAGCCTTTTCTATATCAAATGGAAAAGCAGGAGTGGGGAAGAGATTGACAGAGTGACCCCACAGGATTTTGCTTGGTATCAGTCCTTCATTTAGGATCTCCCACCATACATAGCACCATTATTTGTACATAGAAAGGACTCAATAAAAATTTTCAGAATAAATAAAATGTACATTGAACCTTAGAGAAAAATGAAACAAAAGGCTTTCAATATGCTATTCCACTCAGAAATAACCCATTTTGAATTCATCCTCAATGAACCATTACTTCCTAAAGGACAATTGTCCAAACAGAACAGAAGGAGCTTGGACCTCATCACTTACTAGAAGCAGGATGAGCCCAAAACAAAACTGTTAGATTAAAATAAAATCAATTACTGGATGTGGCATTTTATGATACCAAAATGAAAATCCCACCTGTGCTATGCTTTTAGTTTTTGTTTTGTAAACTATAGCTAATTTTATATTTTTTAAAGATTTTATTTTATTTGAAAGAGAGAGACGGTGAGAGAGGGAACACAAGCAGGGGGAGTGGGAGAGGGAGAAGCAGGCTTCCCGCTGAGAAGGGACCCCCCCCCCCCAACTCCGGGCTCGATCCCAGAACCCTGGCTGTGATCATGAGCTGAGCCAAAGGTTGACGCTTAACGACTGGGCCACCCAGGCACCCCAACTATAGCTAATTTTAAATATTAAACCGTATCTTTTCTTTGCTCTGAAACCCTTTTAACAACCTTTGGCCAAAAGAAATTAAACTTATGGAGAACAATATGTGTGACATATGAAAAAGAGAAATATAATCAGATAAATCCCCTAGGTGGCAAAGTAGAACGGTTCAGCCACTTTGGAAAACAGTTTGGCAATTACTTATAAAAAACATACTTGCATATTACCCACAGACTATGTTCGTAGGTATCTTCTTTCAGGATTTTATTTAGTTGAGGGGCACCTGAGTGGCTCAGCCAGTTAAGTGTCTGCCTTCAGCTCTGCTCATGATCCCAGGGTCCTGGGATCTGGCAAAACATCTAACTCCCTGCTTAGCGGGGAGCCTGCTTCTCCCCCTCCCCCTGTTCATGCTCTTTCTCTCACTCACTCTCTCTCTTTCAAATAAATAAATAAAATCTCTTTAAAACTTTTTTTTCTTTGAGAGACAGAAGGCAAGAGAGAGCATGAGCAGAGGGAGGGGTTAGAGGCAGAGGGAGAAGCAGGCTCCCCTCTCCAGGACCTTGGGATCAAGACTTGAGCTGAAAGCAGACACTTAACCAACTGAGCCACCCATGCACCTCACTCCTAGGTGTTTAAGTCAATGAAATGAAACTTATATTCCTCAAAAAAACATGCAAGTGAGTATAGAGGATTTATTTTTAATCATCAAAATCTGGCAAAAACCAACTGACCTATCAACGAGTGCATAAATTTGTGGTACATGGTTTAATGCCATCTCAGTTCACTTAGCAATTAATGGAATGAACCTACAGATATGTAACAACATGGATGAATGTCAGATTAATTAGGATAACTGAAAAAGGCCAATGAAAAAGGCTAAGCGCTGTATGATTCCATTTACATGACATTTTGGAAAAGGGAAAACAATAGTTGAGGAAAACAGATCAGTCAGAGGCTGGGAGGTAGGACTGAATACAAAAAGATATGGAAGAATTGGGGGAGACAGTGGAACCATACCCTATCTTTATTTGATTGGTATACAATTGTCAAAACTCTCAAAACTGGGCCCTAAATAGGAAGAATTGTACTGTGGGCAATTTCTACCTTAATTCTTTTAATTTTAAAAAAGCATCACTTTAAAAACTTGAAACTATTCACATTTTTGCATTTCATTTTATTTCCAGGAGTAGGAGTTGTGGCTACAAATGTAGCTAATGCAAAAGGTAAAAATTAAATGTAGTCATTTATAAAATAAGTATAATCAATTGAAATAATACTGTAAGTTGTGATGACCAAAACTCACAAAAAACTGTGAGGAAATCAATGAAAAGAAAACATATGGGCAGTCCAATTCAGGTTAATTCAGACACGCTGTAATGTCTTTCAATTCAATAAATCATGGTCACAGATTTAGTTCAGGGTTTCCTAGCAATTGAGACAAGTAGAGAGAACCACTAAGTTACAAGATTCCTTGTTGCTCACTAAAGAAAGAACAATCCAATTGTTTAAAAACAGAAATGTAAGAGTTAAACTTTCCCCCCCCCAAAAAGGGGAAAAAAAGCAAAAGAAAAACGAGAAAACTAAGATGAGACAGAAACAAGATACAGAAAGAAAAATATATCAATGTTAATAAATAAAGCTAATGACTGTTCAGAAGGGAAAAAATACTGCAATTGAAAAATAAAATATTATACCATGAAAAATGCAAACCAAAGGTACACTGGGCTCTATCTCAACTCAAGGTCTTTGGTCTTTCTTTCCCACCTGCTGAGACTCCCTCTAGCCCCATGGCTCACTGGGTCTCTCTTCCTTAGGTCTCACCTTCAAAGCCGCCTCCCCAGAGAGGCCTTAGCAGAAAACCCAGTCTAAAAGGGACCACCCAACTCCCAAGACCAAGCACCTTTTACAGCATCTGTTTTATTTACTTCCTTCACAGCAGTAACGACAGTATTCATTTGCTTTCTGCCTTTAGGTCTCTCTCATCATACAAGCCCCATAAATAAGGATAAAGACTTTTCATGTAGCTTTTTTACTGCTTCATGCTCCATGCCCACATCAGTGCTTAGCACACAGAAAGTGCTCAAAAAAAAAAAAATAAAATAAAATAAAACACACTTTTTAATTAGCATGTAAAGAAAACTTAAACACTCTGGAGTATTTTCAAATAAACTTGGCCCTAACTAAAAAAACAAAAAACAATGAATTCCTACTGAAACACAATAAAAATCAGTACCACAGGACATAGAGAAGGCATGCACTTCAGTAACAGAAAAATAAATTGTTGAAGACAAATTTCTTAAGTCACCTGGAACTCATGGATTCAGTAGAAATTGAGTCAAACCTTCTTGGAGGGGCACCTGGGTGGCTCAGTGGGTTAAAGCCTCTGCCTTAGGCTCGGGTCATGATCCCAGGGAGCCTGCTTCCTCCTCTCTCTCTGCCTGGCTCTCTGCCTACTTGTGATCTGTCTGTCAAATAAATAAATAAAATTAAAAAAAAAAAAAAACAACCTTCTTGGAGTACATATTCTATTCCATCAAATGAGGTTTAAACATAGAAAAAGGTGTGCTACCCGGGTCATGGTATAAGGCGAATATGGTTTCATTCAAAAAATTAAGAAGGAAAATATTCTAGGAAATCGAGGCTGATCTCACTTCTGAAAAAAACTGTGTTTATATTTAATACACATGTAAGATATATTAATATGTATTACATTATTCAAGCTATAGGTGTACCTGTGTGTGTGTGTACATGTGTCCTAAACAAAATCTTAGTAACTCAAGATATGGAACATTAGAATATAATTTTTGAAAGTATCAGCTATGACTTGTTATTTTTTCCATGAATACAGGCTAGTATAATGTGTTAATTGGAAAATATTTTTAAATCATTGTTTCAGTAACTGCCAAGAAATTGGATTAACTTTCAACATATTTTCTTGATTAAATGTTTTTATCCCAACAATGAAAAGGGCACATTTATGAAATAGCATCAAAAATATAGTTAATGGAGAAGTATGACTAAAATTATTCTCTCTAAAATCAAATAGAGTTTTGAAAAAAAGGAACTCCACAAACACTAGTTCTTTTTCTATTCCAGATTGCCACTCTTTTTTATTAGAATATTGACCATGGTTATCTGAGGGAGGGGGGAAAAGGAATTGAAGGTATATTTAGGAAAGGAAGACACTTAAAAGCATTTTTTACTTATGACATGAGTATAAACTCAGAAAATCCAAAGAAGTCAACCAAAAAATTACCAGAGGTAATAAATGAGTTCATCAGAGTTGTGGAGTGAAGTAAATCCACAAAAATAAATTAAACGCTTCCCTATACACTCATAATACAGAAAATACAATGAATAACTCAAAGACATGAGATAGCATTCACAACAGTTATTAGAAACATTAAATGCCTGTGCATTAATTTTGTGACACAAAAGAAAAGTGAGACCCCAAATGAGTAAAAAGTGTAAGATTTAAATAAACAGAGAAGTATACCTTTCTTATTGTTAGAAAGTCTGAATAAGGATGAGCATACACAAACATACAAATATATAATGTAACAGTTGTCAGAATTATGAGATCTTTCAACTAAATGAGGAACAGAGTATCCAGAAATAGATGCAAATTATTATTATGATTATTGTTATAAGAACTAAAATTAATGTAAAAAATATAAGTAATGTGCTAATGAAAAATAGAATCCTTAATGAATGTTGGGCCATCTGGTTATGTATATGGTAAAATAAACAAGTAACTTAGACCCATGCCTTACAATACATATTTCCAACAAATTCCAGATACTAGTCAAGCTTTAACGACAGTGTATGTTTTTAAATTATTAAATTAAATTGTATTTTAAAAATTGCAAGTAATTGTCAGGAGGAGTCAGACAAACGAAACTAGTGTCTGAGGGCACAAGGCACTCACGACATTGGGACAAGGCATATAGCTGAAGAACCTTGGGGCAGGGAGGGGCACAGCGCAGGGTATGGATGGGATGGCAGTCCAGATAAACAGTCAGCATTAGGGAAAGCTAGGGCAAGGGTAAGGTACTGGTGATCTGGTAGACAAGTCAATGAGAGAAACATGGGGACAACTGGGAAAGAGAGCACAAACCAGGGGGGAGAGGCAAAGGGAGAGGGAGAAGCAGGCTCCCCACTAAGCAGGGAGTTAGATGCTGTGCCTGATCCCAGGACCCTGGAATATATATATATGGGAAAGAAGCAAAAACTAAATTAGTAGAAAACGGATTTATCCAGTTCAGGCTTAGCGTATCAGCAGAGGTTAAATGATTCCAACTGTGAGGATTTAAAGAGATTGGGGATAGTGAACCAAGAAGATCACTATGAAATGGCTTTTGAATTCCAGGTGTGGGAAGGGAGATCTATTTCTAACATGTACGAAATAGAATACACCATTAAATCCAAGATAAATGTATTCAAATGCCCTAAAAATAAAAAGGCTGTTGAGCTATAAAATGTAATAAAATGAACATCAGAAGGAAGCATCATAATGGGAAAAATTCATGAGAAAAATGTAACTGATAAAGGCTCCCTATCAGACTTGAATAAAAAATCAATGCACATATATCAAGCTACTACAGAGATTCTACTTGATAACAAAGAAGATGAACAGGCAGTTTATGTAAAAAGAAATTGAAATAGGACATCATCATGTGGAAAAAGATAAAGTCTCAATAACAATTAAATGAATACAAATTAAAATAACCTAAAAGTTCCACTGCTCATCCAGTAAACGAACACAAACACACATAGCTTATAAAGTCAGCCGCTAAGGGGAATTTGGGGACATGGGCATGCTTATACTTTGCTGCTGGCTCTGCAAATGGATTCAGATTTGAAGGAGGGTAATTTGCCTATATATGAAAAGAAAAAAGAAACCATTCATAATTTTTCTCCTAGTAATTCCATCAAAGGGAATATACCCCCAAGGAAATAACCAAAGGGAAAAACTGATTTGTACTATGATTCTCATGGCAGTGCTCTGCACAACTATAAAAAGTAGGAAAGAGTCCAAATGCCCTTTCTTACTGATAATGGCAACAAATAGGTTTTTTAACAGGCTTTAAAAGTGAATAATTTCACTTGTGAAGAATTCCTCACTTGTGAGGAATTTGTTGTTCCATATAATCGTATATATGTTATTTGAGAAAAAATCACAGCACTAAATACTAAGTACACAACAAAACACCCATGTTTATAGGTGCAAGACAATTTATTATTTTTTTATAAACAAATTTTTATCCCCAGGGGTACATGTCTGTGAATCGCCAGGTTTACACACTTCACAGCACTAACCATAGCACATACCCTCCCCAATGTCCATT
>PISX010023914.1:0-28885 GCA_004024625.1 Mellivora capensis | reverse complement strand
TCTGATGGATTCCTGTCTCACATTGAGGTCCTTTATCCATTTCGAGTTTATCTTTGTGTACAGTGTAAGAGAATGGTCGAGTTTCATTCTTCTACATATAGCTGTCCAATTTTCCCAGCACCATTTATTGAAGAGACTGTCTTTTTTCCACTGTATATTTTTTCCTGCTTTGTCGAAGATTATTTGACCATAGAGTTGATGGTCCATATCTGGGCTCTCTACTCTGTTCCATTGGTCTATGTGTCTGTTTTGATGCCAGTACCATGCTGTCTTGGTGATCACAGCTTTGTAGTAAAGTTTGAAATCAGGTAATGAGATGCCACCAGTTTTATTTTTGTTTTTTAACATTTCCTTAGCAATGCAGGGTCTCTTCTGATTCCATACAAATTTTAGGATATACTAATTTCTTCACAGAGCGAGTACTTCACCCATTGGGCTCTTCGTTCTAGATTCTCACTGTAGAACTTCAAATCAACGGAGCCATGGCTAATCTGTACTGCATAGTAAATGCAAAATTAATGCCATTAACTCTCACCCAAATCACTAACCTCCTCTCCATTTGCTTTTATTTCTCACTATGATTTCCTATTATTCAGTTCCTACCTTTATTAATGAAAGACATCATTAGCTCATAGGAATTGTTTTTGAAAATCTACGTAAAAGATCTGTGCGCTGTACGTTAAATATCGTTGCTCCTAAAGAAACAACGTGCCACCTCTTATCTTGAGGCTTAACCTTTTCTTCCTCTTTGATTAGTTGTGCTTTTGTCCCTGTCTTTGAGCTTAAAAGCATTTTATCAACTTTAAATGGACATCTCCAGCCTGGCAGTCCACTGATTGGATATCAGAAACCTGGTAATTTGTGCTATTCTGAAGTCCCAAGTCATATGCTGATACACATAAAAAGTGAGAGCTCTGGCTTCCAAGAGCTGGGAGCAGAGTAGCCTGGACTTGGGCAGCATCTATGCCCCAGCCTCCTCCCTCTACCCCACCCCTAGTTACTGGACATGTGTTCAGGCTAAATTACCTCTAGCTTCAGTGCCTGTGTTTATAATAATATCTACTTCTCAAGATTGTTGTGAGAATAACTTAAGACAATCAGTGCAAAATGCCTGGCATAGACAAGTTGCTTAATAAATGGGAACTGCTAACACTGTTACCATTTCTATTACTGAACTCCCTGGAGGGTTGAGGTGGAGTGTTCTCTTGCTTTTCACTAGCTTTTTTAATGGAGCTACATGACTACCATCTACTTCTCCTCCCGTGCAAACAGGCTTTTCTTTAAAGTTTGAATGTGCAGTAAAGTTAAATGAGTCATTTTCTTGAAACACCTTGCAGGTTCAGTTTTGCAGGGAGCAGAGAAATCTATTTCCCTGACTCGAGGTGGGAGGAGTAAGTATGCCGCTGCCTTGGTGTGGGAGAAGGGCAACTCTGGTCCTGAGGAGAAGGAATTTTCGGAGTGGTTAGAATCTGTGAAGGAAAATCCCGCTGTGATTGACTTTGAGGTAAGAGTCAGAAATATTATGGGTAAGAGAGCTACAGTAGTTCTCTAGCAGCCTAAACTGCACACCATGCAATTCCTTTTCCGTTTTCCTCGCACATGAGAAAGGAAATGTCTTTCTTTAGTGTGCATTTCTTTTTTAAAATGTTAAATTACACATTGATTATGTTTGCTCTTCAAATGAGCGATCTCTGGTACGGTATTTGAAATCCTTAGCATACATAAAATACCTGAAAGGGTAATTTATTTTTTTTTTAGAATTTTATTTATTTATTTGACAGAGAGAGAGAAAGGGAGCACAAGTACAGGGAGTGGCAGGCAGAGGGACAGGAAGGAGCAGGCTCTCCACCCCGCAGGGAACTGGAGCCTGGAACCCGATGTGGGGCTCAATCCCAGGACCTGAGATGAAGGCAGCCGCTTACCTGCTTAACTGACTAAGCCACCCAGGAACCCCTAGGAAGTGGAATTTGGGGAATACATCTGCTCAGGCTTGCCTTAAGTGGTGCTCTTCAGCACCCCGTCTGTACAATAAATCTGACTTATGTACCTTTCTTGCAATTTTTTATTAGATGAGCATGCCTAAATCTTCAGTCTAGCTCTGTGGGATAAATGGGGTCTTAGACCCATTTGGCTCCCGGTTTCTATCACCATTGATTAAAATTACCTGTCCTGTATTTGTTGGGATTACATAAAAAGGTGATTTTTATTATTGATGGAATACTTTGCCCACATATCAGTCATATGCCATTTAGAACCAGTTTTGAATAAACATAAATACATTTTTAAAGCCCTCAAAGAAGCTCTTCTGCTCATTTCATTTAAATGAAGATAAAGGAGTTCAATCACTATGAAAGAAGAATAATTTACATTCAATGTGAAGATACATTAAGCTCCACAGGCTATGATGGGAAAATGAGATCTGGCTACCCATCTGGGCACCTGTGACTCATATGCTGCCTTACATAGTCATTCTTTTGAGGTTTTCAAATGTTAATAAAATGAGCCCTGATTTTGTGTTAGCTCCATTATTTGTTACCGTAATTCTTCCATTCATCCTACGGTCAAGTCCATCTCTCCCGCTCCATAGTTTCTTATCTGGTCCCACCAAGAGCCAATCGTGTCCGTGGAAAAAAGAACACAGAAAGCCTCTCTTCACCCTCTATGGATTTTTCTGCTTAAATCAAACCTAATGAGGTTTTGGCAGAGCGTGTATGAACCGCCCAACTCTCCATCACCTCTCTCAGTGACTTGAGGCATGCATTTGTTGCTTACTGAATAATGTGATGTAACTCCAAGTAAGTGACACCTCCCAGGAGGCTTCCTTCCTAGCAGAATTCCAGGGAACGTAAGCACCAGAGAGATCACATCAGGGACAAGAGAATCCAGCTAATCCTGTAGAGAGCTGCTCTACCCTCCCTAGAAGGGAAAGAAAAGAAACTCCCCTGCCCTCATGCAGAGGCTTTTTCTCCACTAGTTCAAAAAGCAGATATGCTGTATTGCACAATAATGCCTTTGAAGTGTGAGATTTTCCAGACCTTTCCTCTCAGTCCATGAGAATTGATCAGTGATGGCAGCATATGCCCAAGGAATGTGGTGGACCACACCGCCTCTCTACCATCTGCTCTTAGCTTGCTCCCATCACGGACTTGGTGAGAAACATCCCCTGTGCGGTGACAAGACGGAGCAACCTCAAGAAAGCTTTCCGAGAATACGCGGCCAAGTTTGACCCTTGCCGGTGCGCTCCATGCCCCAATAATGGCCGCCCCACGCTCTCGGGGACCGAGTGTCTGTGTGTGTGCCAGAGCGGCACCTACGGAGACAACTGTGAGAGACGCTCCCCAGACTATAAATCCAGTGAGTATCCGTGACTTCCTGTGGGGGAGGGCCCTCTTCCCCACCAAAAGGTGTCCTAGGTTGGTCAAGGAAAACAAAAGTTTTATTTTTCATCTTATGCAAACTCACAAGGAAAAGAAGCCTGTAAAAAATTAGACTCTAAAGTCAAACAAACATCCCTGGTGAGAGGGAGGCTCTGCTGTAACCTACCAGCTGTGTAGCCTTGGGAAGGTCACCCAACCCCTCTATGCCTCAATCCGTTCATCATCAAATGGGGACAATGCCAGTATGTACCTGAAGATTTTATATTGTATGGAATAGGCAGCACAATGCCTATAACCTGGACACCTGTGGCCAATAATAAATAAATAAACAAATAAATTTATTAAAATTAAATCATCAATTTAATTTTAAATTGAATTAATTTAAATTTAATTTAATAAATGTATTTATTTTAACTTAAAATTTAAAAATTTAAAATTTAATTTTAAAAATTTAATATTTAAAATTTAATTTAATAATTTAAATTTAAATTAATTTAAAATTAAATTGTTAATTTATTAAAAATAAATAAAATAATAAACCATACTATAAAATAAAGTATGTGATACTGTTGTTATAAGCCTCTTCTGTTGTATGATGTAGAATGACGATGGCTTTATAATCAGAGATAAATTAAGCCCCTACCCAAGTTTTCATACAGGGCTAAATAATGCTCATGGCTACATGGCTACCTCTAATCCTCCTTAGAAAAGGTATGTGTCATGTGGGTAAGAGTGTATTCTATTACCTTTAAGAAAATAATCTGATATATATTCTATTCAGAAGTTTGTCTTTACACATATACGTATGCATCTACATATGTGTGTGATACGTTGTTGATAGTTGAAAATGATTCATAATTATTGCCATTTTATTCAGGCTGTGGGAACAGGAAAGGGAAGTCAGGGAAAGTGTCGGGCCCTTTGCACAGGTAATTTCTTTTAATCTTCACTATAACCCTGTGACGGTCCTCAAAGAGTCACACAGCTAAAAAGTGAGGAGACCATGTCAGCTGCCTTCACACTCCCGGCTGTCTCAGCTGCACCAAGATGCCGGGGGGCTTCCTGTGTTCCAGATGCGGTGGACGGGAGCTGGAGCTGCTGGTCTTCCTGGAGCACGTGTAATGCTACTTACAAGAGATCCAGAGCCCGAGAATGCAACAACCCTAGCCACCAACTAGGAGGGAAAAACTGTGAGGGAGAGAAGCGGCAAGAGGAGCACTGCACGTTTTCAATCATGAAGAATGAGTAAGGATGGGTGATGGGGATTTTTTTTATTTTCTTCTAAGTAAAGAATCAGAATTTTACCTATTCCAACACAGTGTGTTAGTGGGGTATTGGTGGATCTGGTGCTACCCACTTCTCTCTAATGTTTTCTCTCTTTATATATATATGCGTACACATTCACTTGTAAATGGGTTGTGTGTATGTGGCACCCACACACACATTTGTTACATTATACACATATATTTACTTTCCCCTTTTAGTGGACAGCCATGTGTCAGTGACGATGAAGAAAGGAAAGAAACAGACCTCCCTGAGACAGAATCAGATTCAGGGTGTCCTCGGCCAATTCCTCCAGAAAATGGATTTATCCGGGTAAGCATCCTGACCTTCACTTAGACTTCGGAATCCAAACCACAGAACATAAACTAGGCATTTTCTTTTATTTAACATCATTTTTTCCCAGTTTAATCATCTTCTGTTGACTTAAAAATTAATACTTAAAAACACTCTACCACGCCTCTGTCTTGAATTCCGTGGAGAGGTCTCCACACCTGGTTGTTAGACCAAAGACAGCAGGTTGCCTACGTTTCTTGGCACTACTGGCTCCTAAGCTAATGGTCCATTATGTGAATGGGAAGTGGAGCTTGGCCACAATATCGGTTCAGATGACTTGTGAGAATCTGCGACTAAGATCTGACTGTTTATTTCTGAGTCTGAGCAAACTAATCCGCTATCTAAGACATGTTTTCAGAGAGAAAGCTTAGTCACAGGAGGTGTGGAGCCTGTAATGCCTTGGGTTAGAAACCTGTAAAATTCTTCATCAATCAATATAGTTTTAATATCTTTTAATTTTATCTTTTCTCATTGAGCTTCAATGTTTCTATGATTTAAAATAACTAAATATGTTTGTCAGACAGGTCTGTGGTTGAGATACAAATTAGACATATAATATTTAAAATGGATCACAGAAGGCATGCTCCCTAATTAATTTTACCTTCAAAAAAATTTTTTAGCTTCCTTAAACTCAGTGAAGCCTTTAATCTTTTTCCAACTGTATCATATTTATGATCAAAAATCAATAACCCTCAATTCTCCAATGCCGGCAAATAAATATCTATGAAGCCTAGTCCAGGCTAATGTACCGTTCATTTGTCTTCTGCCTAAAGATTGTAAGGGGAGAAACTATTTTGGAGTGAGATAAATGTCATTTAGTCTTTAGAACAGAGATTTGAGAACTCTACAGGGCACTGGAGGGCTTGTTAAAACACGGATTGCCTTTCTCAGATTGACTTATTTCACTATCATATGATCTCCCTGATATGAGGTAGTGGAGATGCAACGTGGGGGGCTTGGGAGGTAGGAAAAGAATAAATGAAACAAGATGGGATCAGGAGAGAGATAAACCATAAGTGACTCTTAATCTCACAAAACAAACTGAGGGTTGCTGGGGGGAGGGGTGGTGGGTGGGGGTGGGGTTATGGACATTGGGGAGGGTATGTGCTATGGTGAGTGCTGTGAAGTGTGTAAACCTGGCCATTCACAGACCTGTACCCCTGGGGATAAAAATACATTATATGTTTATAAAAAAATTTTTTTTTAATTAAAAAAAAAACAACACGGATTGTGGGTCTCTTGCCTGAGATTTCTGATTCAACAGGTCTTGGGCAAGGCCCAGAAACTGTCCTGTCTAAGGAGTTCCCAGGTCATACTGATGCTGATGTCCAGAGCCACACTGTGGGAATGAGTCCCCTGAAAACAGGGCTCAGCAAAATGTGGCCCACAGCCCAAATCTGGCCTGCCATCTGTTTTCCTTTCTTCTTTTTTTTAAACAAAGTTTTGTGGGAATACAATCACACTCGTTTATTTACGTATTATCAATGGTGGCAATAATGGAGAGCTGAGGAGTCCCCGCAAACCCATGTAGCCTGCCCTTTATCGAGGAGCTGTGCTAGTCCCTGGCCTAGAACATACTCTTCAAAATTACATTTTGTCAGGTCCTGATACTCAAGTAATTTTTAACCAGTTTTTGCCAGCTGCTCACAAACACTGTTAAAATGATCAACATTCTAATTTTAAAAGCACACAAAGGTTTCAGTAGTGATTCATTATTCGAATGACTCTTTTTATAAAATTAGATGACGTGTTTCGATTCCTATGAATATATTTATTACGTGTTCTCTTTTGCTCTTTATGAAAGACCTACTCTCTACTGACAGTAGTTTTTATTCAAACGTAATATAATTTTGATTTTTCCTAATGAGTACCTTCTGGGATTCCAAGTAGAAAGATACCCCTTGTTCTGAGAGAGGCAGCTACGCCTCATTCTAGGCTAGAGCAACCGTGTCCTTGCACAGGAAGGTCATTGCCTACGCCCGTAGTTGAGCAACAGTGACTTTAGGTAAAGTTCCCTTGTTCAGTCAGTCTAGCAGATGTGTTGGTGGAAGTTTGATGGTTGCAACGTATACTTACAGGTTCCAGCCTCATAAGATAAACAGAAGCAGAAGTTCAGGAACACATAGTTATTTGGGGAGGAAGGCAAGAAGAAATGTGCAGCCTTTGAATAAAATATCTACATCCTTAATGCTACGCATTAGTCCATTTCCCTTAGAAACAAAGCCACACCCATAATAACCAGTAGTGGAATAATCTTTTTGTAGTCAGGAAAGTAATCATTTTCTAGGAGACAAGTTGAATCGTGTGGCCAAGTAATAAAAGTTGACAATAGAGCTTTTTTTTACACTTCTCTCAAAATTCGTGATTTCAGTTCTCAGAGAATAACTTCCTAGTCAATTCTTTGCATTTTTCTTCTTCTCAGTAAGGAAAAAGAGTGTTACATTACTGCTCCCTCAGAAGAATGGTGTTGTGCATTCTTTCAACAGAGTTAGTAAGCCTTTGTAAAGACAGGTGAGGCAGAAATCTGCTAGTGGAAGTGCCAGATTCCTGGGTCGGGAATGCAGCTGCTGTAGCACATGTTATAAAAATAGGCCTTTGTATGAGTTTCTCCCAGACCTGAAAGAATGGTGCACCTCATGAAGCTGGGAAAATGAAGGTTTTCACAGAGGAAATCCTATATGAGTTGCGTCCTGAGAGAGGGGAAGCCAGAAGGTGTGGAGCACGGAGGGAACAGCCCGATAAAGACATGGTGGCATGACTGAGAATATTACGTTCAGAGAATGGCAGGTGGTTTTGTTTTGTGAGAAGTAGGTTTCACAGGAGCAAAGATTTTAGTGAACTCCCACATGACGGTAGTTGTACTTCAATTACACATAACTGGGAAACTATAGAATGACCCCTGGGTTACTAGGAACTGAGTAACACTTTTAAATGGTTCGTAGTTGATTAGCCACTATATATATGTGTGTGTGTGTGTGTGTGTGTGTGTATATATATATACATATATACACACACACACACATATATATATATATATATAAAATTTAGAGCAGCGATATGGAAGGTGGCTTAAGAGAAGCCCCAGTTAGAAAGTTGACCTTACAAGAAATCATAAATGCCATGAACAAAGACAGTTATGGTGGCAAAGGAAAGGAGAGAGCTTTGAGAGATGTTTAGAAGTAGAAATTGAGAAGACTCTGTGACCGAAGAGGTCAGGAGTGAAGGAATGGAAAGAATCCAGAACTATCTCTGAGGTATTTAGAGATGGTGGCATTGAAAATTTGTGGTTTCTGTTTTAATTCTAGAATGAGAAGAAACTGTACGCAGTTGGGGAAGATGCGGAAATCTCATGCTTTACTGGATTCACAACTGTTGGCTACCAGTACTTCAGATGTTTACCAGACAGGACGTGGAGGCGAGGAGATGTGGAGTGCCAACGTGAGACACAGGCAGAGTTTTTGCATGACCGCTCTAAAGAATGAATGTGTCCCATACACCTAGAGCAAAATCACACCCTCAGATCACTACTTTGTACGATTTTTTCGTAACTCTGGTAAAAAGGTCTAGCAAAGCAGGAAATAGGATTCATTTGGTAAAATTCAATTTCAAAATGTCTTCCTATTTCAGTTCTCAGGCTGCTGTATCTTAGCCTCCTAGACGCAGAACTTCAAAGCATGTGCTTAGCAAAGAAATCCCGAAAGTCTGCTACCTACATCGAACCTCAGACCTCAGGACCTTGCCTGATGTCTCAATTAATGCAAATTGATGAGTCCCAGGAAGATGATACTTATATTCCTTATGTACCAGAAATGGGATTTTATGTGACATGCAGATTTCTCCTTGGAGCATGTTCACATCCTTTATTAAGGAAGAGAGGAAGAAGCCTACCCATTTGTAGGCTACAGTAAAGTCAAAATAAGATTTCTGGAAGGCTCAAGTAGGAACCCCAAAGAGTTACTAGGGAGCCCCGTGATGCAGAGTTGAGACCAGTGTCAATTAGGACTTCTGCCTCTGGTCATCCACACTGTGGTGACTTACTCTTGGGAACCCATGCAATGGAAAAGAGGGGGAAAAGTACGTTTTGAAAGGAAAAGTCCCAATAATGTAATGGAAGTGGGAAGTTTCTGGAGCCACATCCTTAGCAAGGGAACCTCAGATAATGGAACTAAAGAGAGTGGCTCAGTGGAGGAGTCTTTCAGGGGAAGGGTAGGATCCTCTGCCCACCCCTGGAACCCCAGTTTTCTGATCAAAACACGGCCTTAAAGCTGCACCCATCCAATAAGTAGCATTAAAATCACCTCTTGGGCTGCCTAAAATCTGCTTACATTTGTTCAGTGTTCTGCTTCACTAAGCAAATCTGAAATGTTTCTCTGCCCGCAGAGACACAGTGCCTCAAGCCAGTCGCGCAGGAAGGTCTGACCATCTCACCGTTTCAGAAATTTTATGAAATTGGTGATTCCATTGAGCTAACGTGTCCCAAAGGCTTTGTTGTTGCTGGGCCATCAAGGTACACGTGCAGTGAGGGTTCCTGGACACCGCGTATTCAAGACTCACTCACCTGCAAAGAAGGTGAGTAGCAGCATGGGGTTCTGGGGTCTGCTAAGGTGCCACCCCCCACCCCAGATTGGTGGTATAGCATCCACGGTGGGACTATTTCTTGAGTGTGTTTTGGGAAGAGAAAGTGGAAGATTCCACTATGGGCTGGGTTTCATATTTCAACCTGTGTCATAATGAAGACAGGCAGCAAATGAAAGTTATTAGTCGAGTGGATATCTTCAGACTTTAGAGAGTGAGTTCAATGTTCTTTTCCAGTCGAATGCTTCAGTATTTGAATTTAACATCTAACAAAATCAGAATTTTTAAAAATATTTTATTTATTTGACAGAGAGAGCGAGAGAACAAGCAAGGGGAATGGCAGACAGAGAGGGGGAAGCAGGCTTCCACTGAGCAGTGAGTCCCAGGCAGGGCTCCATCCCAGGACCCTGTGATCATGACCTGAGCCAAAGGCAGATGCTGAACTGACTGAGCCACCCAAGCACCCTAACAAAATCAGAATTAATGGTAAACTGAAAATGTGCTTAAAGTGGAGATCCATAAAAAAGTAATGCATACTACTTTTTAATTACCTAAGCATTTTGTTTTAATTTAAAATATATAAATGCACAATTATTCACCCATTTTCCAAAGTAGGACTAAGATCTTATTTTCCAAAGGGTCTTCTGATATGAGTTCCAAGACTTCTTCCTCAAATAAAACAAATACATAATTCATCGTCTATGTTATCTCATATCAGTTCCTCTAAAACAATGTGTGTTTTTTTTAACTCCACATGGGGCACTTCTTTTAAAAATCACCTCTGCTTAGGTCCCATCTCATGATTCTGATGTCACTGAGCTGCAGAGGGCCTGGTATTTGATATTTATTTAAAATCTCTTCCAACTAACCAGATCCATGCAGAGTTGAGAACCATTGTTTTGAAGAAAGGTAAAAACTTAAAGGCACTTTTGAAACAAATTGACTAGAGAAGGCTTATCTACATCTATATGTATCTATCTATCTATCTATCTATCTATATATACATATATATAGAGTAGTCTGTTTACAAGCTTGTGTTGTATTTTGAGTAATTAGGGGAGGAATGTTCATTGAGGTAGTTAGGACATTTCTGGGTGGAAGTCTGCTTTTTCCAGGAATCCACATACCAATTCTTATTTGGATTGAGCAGAACTGTCATGGTGATTTTAGTTAGGGGCAAGGATCTTTCAAAACTGCAATGTAAAGGTACTATAATGAGGGAAAAGTCACCTGAAGATACCACATAACCTCAGCTTGCTGTTGGCCTAAGATTTCCTCACCACAACAGGTGGCCTCAACCCCCCCTTGATGCAGGTGCCTTTCTGCTCCATCCCTGCCCTGCTCATTACTATCGAACTGCCTACTCTAACCAGAGGAGCCTACAAACTGGGAAGTTCAATTATCAGGCAACTGTCATGGAGGGGCGGGAGAAAATAGTCTGGTGAGTCAGTAACTTGGAGGAGTGGTTAAGGGCTTCTAATAATTCATGTCTTCCAACATTTTCAGCATGCTTTTTCAAAACATGTCTCATTTTTATTGAAAGAATCCTGGAAGATGTATCTGAGATCAGATATGATCAGGCCCGTTTTGCTTATGGAAAAGCAGAAGGTATAGAGAGGCTAAGTTAAACCCAAGGTTGGGCAATTTGGGTCAATGGAAACTGACCAACAGCTGTACTCCTTCCCCAAGCTCACTGCCATCTGGCCTTCCATATCCTCTTCTAGGCTATCCTAATGTGTGAATGAAAGGGGAAAAGTTAGCCTATTAAAATGACCTTAACACTATTGATAAAGAGATATCATGGAAATTTGTGAGAACCTCAAGTTGACATTATGGCTGGATTTCACTTGACTCCTGATCACACATATGAGAGGGAACCAAAGGCTTCAGACGGTTAAGATCCTCTTGGTGTCTTGGGTAGTATTTTCTCTCTACAAACAGCAGCACTATCACACACACACACACACACACACACACACACACACACCTATGACTGTGTTTGGAGATGAAATTGAAATTATAATCCAATCTGAGAGAATGAACTTTTCTACATCCAGATAAAGTAAATAAACATCCTATCTCATATATTTTCTCTCCAGCAACACTGGCAAAAAGATCAATGAG
This sequence comes from Mellivora capensis, assembly GCA_004024625.1. Lineage (NCBI taxonomy): Eukaryota > Metazoa > Chordata > Mammalia > Carnivora > Mustelidae > Mellivora > Mellivora capensis. Next base: position 17,192 of record PISX010023914.1, on the reverse strand, counting down.
GGAAATCAGCAAGAGAGAGAAAATCATCAATAAAGCTGAACACTTTCCTTTCAATGCGTGGGGAACTATGAGACAAAGAGGCTTTCAGACCATCCTTGGTTAGGAAAAGATTTTTTAATTATTTCAACGTGAAAAGGGTTTGGCTTCCTGAGGAAATGAGATGATACATGGCTTCACAGTTACTTTTTCTTCCTCTGAGAAACTGACACTCCCAAAGATCCCCTCAATGCCAGCCCTCCAAAGATCACAATGTTCTCCGATCCACAGTTTGTCCTTCACAAACTGTGCGGGGCAGTGGTGGGCAGCCGACAGTTGGTTCTGACTTCCACCTGACACACTGAGGGGTCGGACTCCTCGCGTGTGATCAATGACAACTTCGAATCAGTAGTGCCAAGTGCTTGAAAGTTGATTCTCTTTGGAAACAATGTACAGCTCGGAGTCCTTCCCTGACCTAAGTGTGGACTTATTTCCAAAGGGCAGAGAGGTATAGCTCTACAACAAAGAAAAATAATCCCATGTCAGTGGAAAAGCTTAATATCTGAGGCCTTCCCAGCAGCTGTAGGTCTCCATGTTCAGGAAAGTTATGGGCCAGATTTCACCAGAAGAAATAGGGATCCTGACAGAGAATGAGAGTGGGAAATGCTATGAAATTCATTGTTATGAAGAATACCTATTGATTTTTAAAATCTTTATTTTTGCCTCTAGCATAAACCTCCTTCCCTCATCAAACCTTCTGCCTGGTAGGGTAAAATGAGTAACCATGAGCTTGGTCTCCTGTTCAGCCATTTAACATGGCAGAATATCTAGCTATAGCTGCCTACTGCCATCCTTCGATGATTACTTGCTTCCAGAAGCCATTGTGGTTCTGTGGATTAGTCAGATTCAGTTCTGGGAAGTTTATTTCATGCAATAGGCTCAGGAAGTCAACTCTAGGTCGAGTTCAACTAGTCTAAAGGTCTTCTGGATGGCCCTTCATGTAAGCCAAGACAACCAAGACTTCCCCTTCCATATAATACACCCAAGTGTTACTCCCTCTGCTTTAATCCCCGTTGCTCACATACACAGTGTTCAGTTGCGTGTCTTAGATCAAGCCTCATTTATTCGTGGATCTTTCCTTGTATTTTTCAATTGGGGTCTCTTGTTATATGGTCTCTGGAACCATGTTCCCTTTCTACAAAATACCTATCATGGCCTTTATGTATAAACCCATTATTATGATTATTTAATTAATGTCTGGTTTCATAGTGTCCTTTACGTTCATGCAAAAAAGGGGGACCACTTCTGTTTTCATTCTTTTTATCTTTTTTTCCCCACCATCACATACTAGTGCCTAGAATATCACGCAGGGATAAATACCAGCATTAGGAGTTGCATTTCTCCATGGATTCTTCTTAGAAGAAAATCTGACTTTCGAGATATTACCCCAAAAGAACCATTTTCACCATTGTCGCTGACATCTATACTGCTAAAAGTGATGGATATTATTTTGATCCTCATCTCCTTTGACCTCTTAGGAACATCCAACAATGTTGACCTTCCTTTTCTTTCCGTGGCTCCCAATATACAACACCATCTTGTTTGGCTTCTACCTCTCTGGCTGTTGCTCTCTGTTTTTGGCAACCTCCCGCCTGTGCTTGGACATTAAATGTTGGTGTTCCTCAAGGCTCATATCTGTCCCCTCACCTTATGCTACATTTTCCTGCTGGGGAATCATACCCGTACATATGGCTTCAATGATTCCCCAAAGAACAATAATAACACATTTAATTAATTAGCACAGACTTCTCCACTGAGCTTAAACCCAAATGGCCACATTTTAATAGATACATCTTAAATAGATACATTTTAAAATAGATACATTTTATGTACCTATTTTGATCTAGTTTGTTTGAGTGTCTAAAAGATAGCATAAATTTAAGAATGCTTGGGTGACTCAGGTCATGATCCCAGGGTCCTGGGATCAAGTCCCACAATGTGCTCCTTGCACAGCAAGCAGCCTGTTTCTTCTTCTGCCTGCTGATCCCCTTGTTTGTGCTCTCTCTATCTCTCTCAAATAAATAAATCTTTTAAAAAAATAAATTAAAGATACCACAAATTTAACATTTGCAGAGAAGAACTATTGAGTCATTACCCTCCCCTCCCTAAAACTAAGCATCTTATAATATTTTCTATTTCATTTAAGGCACCAAAGCCTATTGTCTAATGCAAGTCAGAAATCTAAGTATCATACTTTGCAGCTCACACAGCTTACCCACGATATGCAATTTCATCCATTTAACCTGCTAAATATGTCCCAGGCTTATCTACTTCTCTTCATTTCCAACTCAACATTTTGGTCCAAATTACCATCCTCTTCCACCTGAACTACTATAATCATCTCGAAGATTGTCTACCATAGCCTTCTTGGTCACCATGCCTCTTCAAATCCATTCTCCACACAGAAGCCAAAATTAATTTCTTTTTCAGAATCCAGACCTGATAATTCAGAATCCAGACCTGTTTAAAACCCACCGAAGACTTGTCATTGTTTATAAAATAGAGGCAAAAATCTTCCAAAAGCCTTGTAAGCCCCCACACAGCCTGACACACACACGTCTCTGGCCTCATCTCGTTCCATGCTTTTGTTTTTCTGCACTAAAACCACACAGACCTTCTCACAGTTCCAGGAAAATCACTTGCTGCCTCTATTTCGAACTTCCATGCCTGATGGTTCCTCTGCCGTGAACACTTTCCCTTTCTTCTTTCCATTTTGCCACTCCTAACCTTCCTCATGATGTCAGTTTTCTTGATTATATGCTCTCTCTCTACTAGCATGAATAACATGAGCAATTCTATTTGTATTCGTGTGTTTGATTAATGTCAGCCTGCCCTCACAAAACTCTAAGCTCTGTGAGCATAGACTCTATGAAATTTTACTCAATCCACTATTTTCCAGAACTTAACACAGTGCTGAGAGTATCATAGTCACCCAGGAAATATTTGAAGAACAAATGAACAGAAATTTCACCAATTCCATTTTCTTCAGTTCCATGAACTTTATAGCAATTTTAGGCTGGGAAAATGACGGCTCGTGAGAGCTAGAAAGGACCTTTCAGACAGAATATTTCATGACAACATATTTGGAAAAGGCAAAATGAATGCCCTAACTATAGGTGTTAAGAGAGAACTTTTCACCACTGCCTTTCCTCCTAAGTCCAAACTTACCATTTGGAATCCATGCAGTGCCCTGCTCTTTACCTGTTTTCTTTTGTTTCAGATTTTTTGACAAAATTAAAGGGCCATTGTCAACCAGGACAAAAACAGTTGGGATCTGAATGCATTTGCATGTCTCCAGAAGAAGACTGTAGGTGAGAGATACTCTATGGACTGTATTTGGAAAATGGGAAAACCAGTCTAATGTAACCAGCTTGATAGAGGAGCTGAGCTTCTTGAAGCACAAACACGAAACATATTAATTTTTCACATAACTGATACCCCCTCTGCCGTGTTGATTTCTTCCCCACTGGTGGCAAGCTTTCTTAATTATCTCTCAGCCCCATTCCCTAAGTTTGTATGGCATTTGTTTCTGAAGAAACTTGCAGTTTTGTTTATGAAGACTTATTCCTGTCCATAATGGGTTTCAGACTCAATTATCTTAAAACCTTCCTTTTGCTCCTAAGCACGGGGCAGGGTCGTGACTCCAAAAGCTTAGAATAGAGACAGTGGCATGAGTACAGACTTCACACATAAACACACCCCTTTGTCAGTTTATTTTTTCAAGCTGAGGTAGAGAGAATGAAGAGGGAAAATGATACATCTCCCTCTGACTGCCATGACTAGATGGTTATCTCCTTTTTGTTGTTACAATTACCTTATCTTTTTTTAAAGTAATCTCTACACCCACTGTGGGGTTTGAACTCACAACCTCGAGATCAAGAGTCACATGTTCTTCTGACTTACCAGCCAGTCACCCCTAACTGCCTTTTCTTTACATGAACAAACTAAGTAGAGTCAAGGGAGCTTCTTAATTTAAGGGTTACTTTCAGCTGATTTAATTCAAAACAATGTTAGCTGAAGATAAAATTTTGTTTCTCTATCTCACAAAATAAATGCAGAGGTAGGCATTCTAGGGCTAGTATGATGACTCTCTCATTGCCAATAGGACTGAGGCTCACTCCTGCTCTTGTTCTACCATCCTTAAAGTTATTTCATGGTCAGAGATCGCTCTGTAGAAGCAGGAAGGGAGAAGACCAAAAATGGACATTTTCCCTCTTTTTAAGGAGAGTTTTTGGAACACCCATCACTCTCTTCCATCTCATTAACCTTCATTTATTCATATGGCCACATGTACTTGCAAGGGAGCCTATGAAGTGCAGTTCTTTGGCTGGATGCACAGGCCCTATGAATAGAGTCAGAGTCAAATGACTGAGGAGGAGAAAGACTGAACATTGGGATAGGAAGCCAGTAGACTGTGCCCAGTTGTTATCCTTCACTTTTAACACTAAGTAGTTCTCATGCTCCCACTGCTGCAGGTGAACAAACACTTATAGGGACTTCTTATTTATTCAGGAACACTCTAGGGTATTTTTCCATATAATGCCACAAATATAATTCAGCACAAAGGTGGTCCTCTCTACCCCCCGACCCTAATTGTCACCAGAAATGGTCCACTGTGTAGCTTCTTGCTGCTGGAGTCTCCTCATCCAGCAGGTGGCCTTCTGGGGAATGCATACAACTCTCATATTGCCCATATAATATAGGGGAAGCTTCTGTCTTAATCTTTGCATTACCAAGTTGGGAGAACACAAACTATCCTCGGGAACTGTCAGAATTTCAGCTCTTCCCTACCTCTCTAGCCCTCAGTTCTCCTTCACACAGCATTGAAGGTATTTGTGAGAAGGGACTGGCCCCACAGCTTAAGTTCTCTGCACACAGAGAGTGAGTGGCCTTTTTTCCTAGAGATAAATTTACACACTGATGCCCTGATTGTGAACTCTAAAACTGACATCCAAGAAGAAACTCAAATTTAGAGTAATCAAGAACCTCTTATCCTCTCAACAAAAGAAGGACTGTGGCCACTGGTTAGATTTCGGGAGGAAGACTCAGCATCTACTTAGAAAAATTAAGCAAGTTACCCCAGAATGACATAAAAGCTCATGCCCTCAATCACAGTACAAACACACTTGCAAATATACATACATACATATATAATCATGTGTATATATATACATATATATATGTACATATGTATATACATATGCATGTATATATACATATATATACATATATGCATATGTACATATATATATGTATATATATCTGGTGTTCCAAGTACTGAGTGTTAAAGAGTTCTGAGGCAGTCCAGATTATATGGGCCAGATTGGTCAGGGTTAGCTTCCAAGTGCAGAAGGCAGAAGTGCAGCCAGGAATTGGACTGGACACAGATAGGCATAGGAGAAAGACAATGTTAATGCTGATGGAGCAGAGCATGGGATGCCAACAAAGGAGAAGTAATCTTATCATTTTCAAAAATGATCAATACAATTGCAAATGTTTGCTTTCCTCTCTTGGGCAGCCATTATTCAGAAGATCTCTGCGTGTTTGATACAGACACCAGCCATTATTTTACTTCATCTGCTTGTAAGTTTTTGGCTGAGAAATGTTTAAATAATCAGCAACTCCATTTTCTGCATATTGGTTCCTGCCAAGATGGTCCACAGCTAGAATGGGGTCTTGAAAGGAGGAGACTTTCAACCAATAGCACGAAGAAAGAATCCTGTGGCTATGACACCTGCTACGATTGGGAAAAATGTTCAGGTGAGCTCCAGTAGTGACCACATACTAGAAATGCTCACACATAATCTTCATCGCAATTAGTTCATCTTTTTTTTTAAGATTATTTATTTATTTATTTGACAGAGAGAGAGATCACAAGTAGTCAGAGAGGCAGGCAGAGGGAGGAGGGGGAAGCAGGCTCCTCGCCAAGCAGAGAGCCCGATGCGGGGCTCGATCCCAAGACCCTGGGATCATTACCTGAGCTGAAGACAGAGGCTTTAACCCACTGAGCCACCCAGGTGCCCCACAACTAGTTCATCTTATTTGCATTTATACTCTTTCTAAAAACAAAACAAAAAATTTTCCTTAATCAAAAATAACCCCTTTACATTATAAAAAATTTTATAAAGTCATTTAAATAGAAAGAAAAAAAAACAACCCACTCACTGTTAGAAATAACCACTTTCATAGTTTTAGGGTGAATATTCCTAATTATTGTTCATTGCATATACAATCAGTACTACCCTTAGACTCCAGTAGAGAATCACCTGTCCCAATCTCATGCTTCAGGCACCATTTCCCACCCCCAGGTTTGGAAAGCTTTCATCAGAATTGTCTAAGTTTTCCTCTGGCATCTGGGACTGGCTGGGACAACATAGCCAGAGTGCCCTGAGCTTAGACCAAATTCCTCGTGGATACTAATTACCAGAAGCATCTTCTTCAAATTTTTTTAAGTCCTCCTGCAGTGCCTGGGACTAGCCAAGGCTGGCAGTATTAATCAGGTAGGGCACTATGGGCCCAGATGGGGTTGGCTCATGGGCTCAGGCACTGTTTCTCCCTTGTGGAACATTCTCTGACATTCTGCTTCTCTCTCACCATGCATGGGGTCAACCAGCTGCTCCAAGGAGCTCTGGGACTCATGCCTGTAGAGCCATCTGTGGCTCAGAGCTAGAACCTCATTTCCAGAAAGCAACCTGGTGAGCCACCAGCCAGCAGGGTATTTGTCAAGACTGCTTGAGATTGGACTGCTAGTATGGTGCTGACACTCTAATTTAGAGTGACTGTTATTATTTATACAGAGAGGCATTTCACCAAAAAATAAAATAAAAATAAAAAATTCCCCAGGGCCTTATAAATCTCAGGGATGGCCCTGATTATATTGCATTTTTTTAAAAAGTATCATCCTTTACATCTTATTTTATATATTGCTGTTTTTCACTTAATATATCATGAAACTATTTTCACATCATTATATATTATTTTGCCACATAGTTTTCAATGTCTGCCAAAACCTGTATGGACATTCTATAATTTATTTAACTAATCTTAAGTGTCTAGATTTCCCCCAATATTTTGCTGTTATAAATGGTGCTGTGGTAGACAAACCTATCACAGATAAATCTTTAAAATTATTTCCTTAGGATATACCTTAGAAAATGAAATTCCCAGATAAACATGACTTCCAAATATAAAGTCTTTGTTGGTACTATGTATCAACTTGCTTTCCAGAAATGTTTTTACCATATTATATTCCTACCTACAATGTATAATTAAGACTGCCTTCCATACTTTCACCAATGTTTGGAGTTATTGCTCCTTTATTTCTCTGTCAATTTGATACTCAGGAAGTGGCATTACGTTTCTACTTTCTGTAAGTTGCCCAATTCTGAGCAGTATCAAATCATCTTGTAGCTAAACACTGCTACTCATTTTTCATTGCCAGACTAACACCATTACCCAACTGACATGTCTCTCATAAATGATAATTTATGGTAGAAAAGAGCTGCAAGTATTATGGAATATCATTTTATATTTAAAATATAACCTTTTTCTTTGAAAATGGGAGGATAGGAACATTATTGTCAGGAATGCACACTGAAGATAAAAGGAAACAGGATAAAATGGTCCCTGTCTGTGCTACAATAGGTGGAACTGGTATTTGAGGGTGTATTTAGTGTGAGCTTCCCTCCTTCCATATTTATCATGAAGAAAAGATTTTCATGGAACCCTGTATAGCAATGAATTTTTTTTCCGATTTTCCACAAATTATTCTTTTCAGATCTGTCTGAGTAACAAATAATATCTGGCTTACAATTTCATCAAAATCTGCTTTTACTATTAGCTCTTCACTGTACATATATCTAAATCCTACAGTCTCCAGGAATCTGAGTTTGTCTAAAAAAAGAACACAGAAAAGTTTGAATATTTAAATCAATATTGCTCAAGTTAACAGAATGTCTTGGGGGTAGTCAAACTAATACATGGACATTTTATAATGAGAGATTTAAGTCATTTAAAAGATTCTTTAATTTTATTCACACTCAGAATACTGAAAGCATTTTCCCCCCTAAAGATATGGTCTGCCTGGATCAGTCTTCTTCAATTGGTGAGGAAAAGTCAATGTCACAGAGAATTCTGTTCAGTAACACTATAGAAGAGCATCACTGTGCAAATCACAGCATTTATGAAGAAAGAGAAAGCTAAAAATGTATTTTGTACCCAATCCACTCATGGCAAGTTGGGATTTATTAATTTTGAGCTGAACTGAAGGTCTTCTTGGCTGAACTGTGTTCTTGAATACATTGCGTACTTCACTACGCTTTTCCTTCTCATCTAAAATGAAATAAAGAAAGGTTTAAAATGGAACTTCAAAATTACATAAAGTTCACTTTTCAAAAGTTAGAACATGAATGGCTTCTTAAGGAGCCTATTTTATTTATGGATGTGGAATGTTTTGCCTAAATTTCAAAAATATCCACCATCGGCTAATATAAGGGGAAAATTTATTCAGCACACATCCATATAGTAGCCAAGATGTGGACGTCACTGTACAAGGTATGATGAAGACACTGAAGATAAAGGAGTTTTGTACCTTCAAATTGTTCACAGTAGCTAAAAGAGTAACTTTTCATGATGATTGCATGAATAACCTTATGCAAGCCAGTATGTAATAAGAATTGTGAGAAAGATAAAAATCTTCTGGCCTGGAAGTTGTTTCATAAGGTTGGTAGCATGAGAACTGAGTGTTGGAGGATGCATTAGTAGAGGTGGTGGGAAGCGCCTTTTGGTGCTGGTAGTCTAAAGATAATCTTGCTAAGAGCATTTAAACCATAACCATCCTAAAGGAATGGTGACCATGGCCTTTCCAAAAGCCTGGGGAATGGACATCCTCTCCAGAGGTGTCCTTCACTAGACCCTATTGTTTACAACAATAGTTTACCAACTAGAATCTTCTCTAGCTGGTGACAGAGGGCTTACAAGAGAATGCGTGCTCTTTCACAAAATATTTTCTACCAAAGACAGGAAGTCTACAGGAAGTCAATGAGTGTCTCCCTACTTCTTTTCCCCATATTCTTACATTGGGAAAGAACTGATATCCGCCTAAAAGAAGCTACTTCTTAATGACATCATTGCTGATTCTCAGCCTGACTCAGATATTTTGGCAACATGAGTTTTCCCAGATCTATCAATACACTTCTTTTTGAATACTTACACCTGTACACCAAATTCAGAACTGAAATCAACTGATGAAACTGAATTAATTGAGCACCTCAGTAAGAGGTAAATGGGACATAGAGATGAATGATCTCTCAAATAAACCACTTTTAACTGTCTTGAGAGAAAGACATGTCAGTGTCAGATATAGTACTAACAAATGTCAGATGTAGTACTTACAGATTTACACTATTAAAGTTTAGTTAAAAATTTAATTGAAGTTTAGTTGGTATGGGACAAGTGCCTATGAAATGCTTCGTGGAGGAAGTGAGATCTATAGAAACTGGATATGTGGGGGAGAGTAGGAGGGAGCACATCAGTGTAGCAAAAGAAGGGGATAGCATGGGCAAGAGTACAAAAACTAGAACACCACTGAGGTCTTGGTTGGGAAGCAGAGAGGGACTTACTCTACCTGGAATGGAGAAAGCAGAGAAGGCAATATGCAAAGGGATTTTGAGGTCAAACTGTAGAGGACCTTGACTTTGATTAAGATATACATGTATATAAATGAGCCTATATCCTTTTACTCAAAATTTTTGTAATATTCTTGGGTTTGGTAAGTTTATCTCAAGTAATTATTTTAAAATGATTTCATGAATGCAAGATCTATATGAATTATGAAGAGACTGGGTGGTTTTGAAACCAGGCCTCATAAAAGAATCATCCACCCAGAAATATTCTAGAACGAAATCAGTAACTGTGGTGTAGAGTTATGTTAAAGAATTAAGGCCTATGGGTCATTTATGATCTAAAACCTGCTTCTACCACTTACTAATTGTGGAACCATGAGCCAATCACTTAAGCTCACTTAACAAGCTCGTGTGTAGAATTAGCATGATAACATGGAGTCCATATGTTTTTTGTGAGGATTAAATGAAATAAAGACGTAAATCTCGTGGCTTATTATGTGGCTTCATATCACCTTCTCAACAGAAGTTAACTGAATGTTCTCGGGTGGTGCCAATGAGAAATAACAGCAAGGAGAGATAGAAGACATCGTGGAAATGGGTTGACAGGATGTAGTGACCAATTGGATGTGGGCAGTGAGTGAGAAGGAGGTGCCAGAAACAGCCCAGCTCCTGAAAGTTACTGGCTTACTCGTGCATTCTGGTCTCTTCCAACCAGATGACTCCATTCGAGCACAGTTGGGTCTTTTGGGTCATTGCCTTTTTTCCAGCTTTCTAATATATTGTCACCAAAGTGCCTGCTGCGCTGGGAACAAACTAGGTAAAATCAAACCCCTTAGTATGTGGTGAGTCATACTGTCTCCTTCTCGTTTCAGCTTCCATTTCCAAATGTGTCTGCCTGTTGCCTCCCCAGTGCTTCAAGGGTGGAAGCCACCTCTACTGTGTCAGAATAGGATCATCAACGAATGAGAAAACAGTGAACATCTGCGAAGTAGGAGCTGTACGATGTGCCAACAGGAAAATGGAAATACTGTATCCTGGGAGGTGTTCAGCCTAAAACAATTACTGATAAACAGATTTACTCTCTAAAAGTAATTTCTACAAAAGGGCATCCTCCTACAAACAGCAGACTGGTGTGCCCAGAGGTTAGACATAAATTCTTTTGTGTTATTTTCATACAATTATTCACCTTGCCTTAGCCTTTCCTATCCAGTTTCAATCCATGATATTCTTTGTGTATACCCAGGTAATAACATTCACATTAATCCAGTAAATTCTTCTGTTCACATTGCACAAAAATGATGGGACGTCTGAGGACCTTATGAAGCCTGTAGTATTAAACATTCTCAGAAATAGAATTGAGAACAAAAACCATAATTGTCTTCAATTAATAAATAAACAGAAACCTACAACTTGTAAAATACATTCTTGAAGCCCAACCTTCCTTCATGCATTCATTCAACAGATAATTCTGAATGTCTACAATGTGCCAAGTACTGTTTAAGATGCCGGGGAATTAACAGTGAATAAAAAGACAAAATCCCTTGCCTTCATGAAGCTCACACTCATGTGGAGAAAGACATACAAAAAATAAAATAAGCATATAGATATGTAGTATTTTTTATGATGACAGTTGTCATGGAGAAAATAAGGCAAGGAGAGAAGAGTTTCATCATCTTATGCTAGGAAAAACACCATAGTAATAAGCATCACAGTAAGGATGATTGGAAAGAAGTGGAAATCGTCTCGTGTAAGGCAGTTAGTAAACTTCTGGAGTTCCATATTCAGGAAAAACAAGTCTCCTTGCCTCAGCTAAAGTGCATCCTGAAGCTTTTGAGCCAAAGTATGTGATGGGTGGAAAATAAAATCATCAGAGAATTGTGAAGGAATAATTTTTAAATTAAATTATGTCTTCTGCATTGGGCCATACCAAGTAGACACCCATTTCTTAGAGAGGCTAGAGTGTCATTTTATTGGGAAAGAGGAGCATCTTTAGAACAGCAGTTCTCAATACTGATGTGCATCAGTCACCTGAAGTGCCTACTAATTGACACACACGCCTGCAACCCCTCCCCCCTCCCCCCCACAGCTCCTGTTTCAGCAGGTCTGGGGCGGGGCCTGAGAATTCCTAACAACTTTCCAGCTAGACTGACCATCAGGAGTGCAACATTTTGAAACCAGTTTAGAAATGGAGTCATCCAACTGTTCATTCTGTTTGATTTACTAACTGATCTCAAAGCCTTACTTAGCCAGCCAATCTCCAAGCCTGTGAATGGAAGAAGATTTCCTTCCTCTAAAACTCAGTGGGACTCCTACCTAGTGGAAAGGGGCCATGAGGCACGGCCACCCGCAACACCCTCATCAGACCAGACACATTAAATGTCGCTCCTCCCCCATCTCTTTCATCATAACATGTTAGCAAAATCTGAAACATCTTGCAATATCAAAGGAGAAGTACAAGGAAGGGGAAAAAAAAAAAAAAACAAGGAACAGAAACATTTCCCCAGTGTAACAGCCATTGAGTGGGAATTTTTATTTTCCCAGGAGTCAGTAACCTATCTTTTCCGGTCATGCCATCCCCTCCCATCTCACAAAAGCGGTGCCACCTTGTCAGCACCCATGCCTTCAGAACTCCCAAGACAAAGAGGGAAGGCAAAGAGGCATGGCCACCTTCCACTAGGTGGGAGTCCCACTGAGTTTTAGAGGAAGAAAATCTCCTTCCACTCACTGGCTTGGGGATTGGGTGGTTAAGATTTTGAAATCAGTTAGTAATTCAACATGAGGGCAAAGGGGCATTCAATACTCCCATGTCCTCAGGAGAGGCACTAACAACTGAATCAAGAACTTTTCCTCAAGACTGAGCTGGAGCTGCTTTTCCCAGATCTCAGGCCTACCTCACATCTTCCTGAGGGGTCGGGGAAGAGGGAGGGAGACCAGAGGAATCCACAGCTGAGTAAATACAGTGTTCATAGAGAGAGTCCTACTCCCTGCCCAAGTTCTTTTCCTACCCTGAGTGAGGAGGTAGAGATGCAGAAAGTATCCACCAAAGCCAGGCAACCAAAGCCCAGTGAGACTCTTCTCTAAGGCAAGGGGAACCGGCAGTAAGGGTACAGGTGCTGCCTTCCACTAGCTGGTGGGATGCTGTGCAGTCTTCAAGCTGACGCCTGTGAGCAGGTTGCAGGAGGAGTCTCTGGGAGGTACGGATCCTGAGGAGGGCAGATGTGGAGGCATTCTCCCTTCCTGAGCCTGAGACCACTTCCTGCCTAGAGGTTGCTGAAGACGGGATGCTACAGGAGCAACCCTCACCATTTTCACAGAAGGGGGGGGGGGAGTGTCATGAGTAGGGAAAGATGGGTGCAACACTTTCCCCATCAGAGTCCCAAGACATAGAGAGTGAAGGATGTTGGTGGTTCTCATGGCTCCTGAGGAAGGACACAGTGAAGAGGAAAAGCAGGCACTCTGAGGATCCTGCATCTTGGACATGATTCTATATGGAAAGCACCAAGAGAAGACACAGTGGCCTTTCTCACAGGAAGTTCTGAGGGCCTGAGTGGGTAGGAGTAAAGCAAAACACTAAACCAAGGAAACATAGAGGTCACCAATAACACAGAACCAGATTTAGAAAGAACGAGTCAAAGGTGACACACCATCATTGACCTTGCCATTTATCCTAGCCCATTTCCTTGCTTCCAGCACCAGAGACCAAGATCCAGCAAACACAAGGGATGCAGGTGTCCTAGGATGAGACCTGCCTCTCCCCGTTAGCCCTGAGAGGGGTTGGAAAGGTGCCAGAGCAACCCGCCTGCCTTTCCTGCCCTAAGCTCACTGATGCATGAGCCTGGCTGACTGGAGGCAGGGAAGGAGGTGAGATGTCAATTGGGTAGGAGATTGGAGACTTAAACTGGACTAACTTTGAAAAATAGAAACTGACCAGAAATCTATGTGATCTTTCCCAGATTTAATTAAGGCAAGAGAAAAAGAAAAATGGAATTTGGCAGAGCGAAGTGAAAGCTAAGAGTATGAGTTTGCTAGGGCTGTTGTGACAAAGGACCACAAACCGGTTGACATAAAACAAGAGAAATGTATTGTCTCACAGTTCCGGAGGCCAGAAACCTGAAATCACTGCATCAGTAGGGCCATGTTCCCTCTGATACCTAGAGGAGAGGCTTCTTCCTTGTCTCTGTGGCTGTTGGTATTTGCCAGAAATCCTCAGTGTTCCTTGGCTTGAAGGGCCATCACTCAAAAAGCATCCGCCTCCATCAGGACATGGTTGTCTTCACGGTTTTCCTTCTGTGCATGTCCGTCTACCCAAATTTGTATGGTTTTGTGAGGACAGCAGTCATGTTGGGTGAGGCCCACTCTCACGACCTCATCTTCATAGGATTCTGTCTGCAAAGACTCTCTCTCTAAACATGGTCACATTCACAGCTACCAGAAGTTCAGATTTCAACATATCTTTTTTTTGCAGATACAATTCAACCCATAGCCCTGTGACTAGGGAGAAAAGTTTTCCTGTTTACACTCCATAATGTAATCAAAGCTTGATATCAGTTATTATATTCATGCTGCTCGATTAAAATCAGTCATGTTTGCTTTGAAGTATGTTACTTTTTCACTTGTAACAGTCTTCCCTTTAATGGTGATTAGTTGGTCTTTTTACCACTTAGTTACCTTTGTTTGAAAGGATTTTTTGAGTACACTAAAGTTTGCATCAGGCTTAATTTGCATGCCATTTACCAGTTGAATTTTTCAGACTCCCATATTAATATTAATACAGCAATTTAGTACAGTAAGTGTTAAGAGCTAGAGATTAAATTGTCATCACGAAGCAGAGAGTAAAACTGAAACATATTAAATACCTGGAATTTGGACCTAGAATGTCCAATGCTGTTCTAGAAGATTAAATAAATTCCTGATCAAAGGTAAAAGTTTATCCTCTTAAGCTATTGGAGATGAATACTAAGCATTCATGCTTGTAGCTTCTGTAACTGGAAACTGAACTGGGTCCATTTTTTATATATATGGATTTTGATTTTTGTTGATTTTGCAAGAAACTGACAAAATAAATGAAACCCCAGTTTAAAGAATCTTATAAATTGACATGCTATACCTCTCATATGTCCTGGAAGCAGAATTCTAAGTCTGTGATTTTAAAAACTCTCGTCCTCTAGTGGGGTGACATTCAAGCTTAAGTAAAGATTTCCTGTTTTGACAGTCTCCAGTAAATTTCACTAAATTTGAGAATATGTTACTGTTTTCTTCTCTTTCTTACAAAAGCCTCCTGCAATGGACATTCCTTTAGTTTTAAAGACTGAGCTCTTCTGTTCTTTCCAGAAGAACACTCACAAGCTAGACCTAATCCACATCCCTTGCTAAATTCTAATTCTGAGTCACAAGAATCTGACGGATCATGATGTCTCTGGTTGGTGTTGGGCACCAAATATCCTGAAGCTTGGTTAATTAGATTCTAAATGGCTGGCTGTCTCTAAGGTTACCTTCATTCTTTGGAATACATTGTGTATGGAATCAATGAGGCATCAAGCTTCTAACCAAACAAATGGCCTGTAAAATCATAGTTGGATCCATGTCATTTTATAAAAGCGAGACAGGCCACTGTTAGCCTATTTGTCTTCTTGACAAGTTTTAGAGGTACAGCTTCAGTTCCCCATGTCAAATGTCAGTTAGCACAGGTATGTGTCACCAATCAAGGGACTCCAACGGACAGATGGTCGTGCTCACAAAGATTTATATAGAAAGATGTTCATAACAACATTATTTATAATGACAAAAAATGACAGCACCTAAATGTCTAATAATAAATTACGGCCCCTTCCTGGGATGGAACAGCCTGAGACCATGGACAAGTATTTTTGGAAAAAGATTTTAAAGGACATAATAAAAAGTGGAAAACAGGGCTGCAATACTACATATGATTCCAGCTCCATAAATCGTGTGTGTATAAATGTCTTTAAAAACAACGATTGGAAAAACAAATCTCTAGAATATGGAGTCATCTTTATTTTCTTTTTTACATTCTTCTGCATTTTCTAGATCTTCTACAGCCAGCATGCATTTTCTTTTATAATTGGGCATGAAAGTCATTCTAAAAATTTTCTCTTCTACTTAGGTGAAAAGACAGTTAATTTTGTTTGTATAGATATAGTGGTGGCAAATTGGCTTTGAGGTTCGAGCCAGCCCCATGGATCTGGACTTGCCCACATGAAGCGGGTGGTAGCTTTCAACTAGACATGTGAGCTTCATGTGCATTCATGCATTCATTCATTCATTCACAAGCATTTTCTGAGTAGTTGATAAGACTCACAAGTTAGGTCAGTTATCAAGCAGAGATTTTGGAGGTACTTACAGTAGACTGGGAAGATTTTAAAGGTGTACTTACACCAGTATTATACAAAATAGAAAGCAATGAGTTAGTACTAAAAAGTTACAGGTATAGATAACATCTTTACAGAATTAAAAAACTGGACAGTTAATAAAATAAAGTCAGGCGTAACTTCTTAAAGTCTGGTAATAGTTGGAGACACTGAGCAGTTACTTGAACTTGGACAAACTTTTGAGATTCAGTTTCTTCATGTGAAAATGGGGCAATACCAGCCAACTGACTATAGCTTACACAGACACAGACACACACACACACACACACACACACACAAAACAACTACTGGAGTCCAGACTGAAATGTATGTTTAACTACTTGGATGATGTTGTTGTGATGATGATGATGATGATGATGATGATGATGATGATTTTACTACTGAACACCAATGGGGAAGAGTGGCTGGTCTTCACTCTTTATTTCCTATCATATGAGGCTTTTCTTCTGCTGCCAATCTTGCCATGAAGCTTGATTTATTAAGGAGCGATTGGCTTCCTTAGAGTGCTCAGAAAAGAGAAATGGCTGGAGGATCCAGACTCAGTGTCCGACTAAGTTGATGATAGGTGCTTGTTCACTGTGCTCATGCAGGCATCACTATGGTAATCAACATCAGCGATAAAAGTTATAGTTCTCTTTAGAATGAATCACCCTTCATGCCATACAAATGGAGATGGCCCAGTGTTTGCAGCTGAAAACCTAACAATCTACGATATCAAAGCAATGTGAGCAGAAGACCCAGGACTAGAACGTGAAGAATGAATCTAAACAAAAGCAAAAATGAAATTTTGGGACTTCATCAAGATCAAAAGCTTCTGCACAGCAAAGGAGACAGTCAATAAAACAAAGAGGCAACCCACGGAATGGGAGAAGATATTTGCAAAAGACAGTACAGACAAAGGTTGATATCCAGGATCTATAAAGAACTTCTCAAATTCAACACACACAAAACAGATAATCACATCAAAAAATGGGCAGAAGATATGAATAGACACTTCTCCAATGAAGACATACAAATGGCTATCAGACACATGAAAAAATGTTCATCATCCCTAGCCATCAGGGAGATTCAAATTAAAACCACATTGAGATACCACCTCACACCAGTTAGAATGGCCAAAATCAGCAAGACAGGAAACAACGTG